>CM046451.1:79750258-79915325 GCA_025506515.1 Flaveria trinervia | reverse complement strand
TACAATCCTTACTCATATGACCACTTTCCCCACAGTTAAAACATTTGCCCGACAGGCAATCCTTCGCCATATGCCTGTCTTCCCACACTTGAAGCACACATTCAAACCCAGCCTACATTCTCCCGTGCTCCTTTCCACACTTACCACACCTCCTTGATCCCGCTCCCGATGTGGCCACGCGGCGGTCATCACCCGTGCCTTTTTTTACCCGTCGAGGCATCACCCCGACCAAAACGTTTCCCGTTCCAGTTCCGATCACCACCCTTCTTACTCACTTCAGTCACCACCACCTCCCACTCGTCATACAGCCTCCCTGCCAAATCAACCGCCGACCTAAAAGTACTTGGCCGGGCGGCGATCATATGCCGGCGAACATCCACCGGTAAACCCTGAATGTACCTCTTGATTTTCCAAGACAGAGAGGCGTCACCTGATCAGGCACGTGCCGTGCCATTTGTTAAACTTGGTGGTATACTGCTGGTGTGTCATGGTTCCAGCCTCCAACTGCAGAAACTCCCTTTCCAACTTATCCATTCCCGATGAGGACAAAATCCTCAATCACCAACCTTCTCAGCTCAGGCCATTTCATTTTCCAATGGCCCTACTACCCTCAGCTTGGACATTGTTATCCCACCAGCACAGAGCTGAATCCACAAAAGAGTGGGTAGCAAACTTCACCTTTTGGTCCTCTCAGCACTCGCTGATATCGAGAACAACCTCCATTTCCCTCACCCACCGGTGAGCAGCTGCACCTGTGCCGTTTCCATCAAAAGTAGGGGGCTTGCTTCTCATAAAGCCCATAATTACATCCTCGTGCCGTCTCCGGCGCAGGCTCTTCTTTTCCTCTTCATCATCAGATAGAACCGTTTCCGGCTCTGGTTGTTCCCGTTCTCCAGATGATCTGTTTCTTTCTTTCTTTCCCCTTCTCGTACAGCCTTAATAACTTCGGTCACCACAGACGGTAAGATCGTCTGCATGACTGATGTACTTCTCCAATAACAGCCTCCTTTACTGAGGCTCTCAGATTGGCGCTTTCGTCGCCCCTCCGGATGAGGGGTCTCTGGTTCTTCATGAACCTCCCTCTCAACTCTGGTCTCCCTCTCTTGGGTCGCGGTTCAGCACCGTGACCTCCACCCCATGAAGCTTTCGAAGATCTACCTTCGGCCATCACACGCACACTGAAAGATTCACACCACAACATAGTCATTCAAGGGAATAGCTCAGTTTATGTTAAGTATAGTAAGTTCCTAATTACAGTGGCCAGTTGTGATTAGCCACTTACTTTACTCTTCACACCCCAAGCATTACCTGTCCTGACTACATCGGTATTTAAACCTACATACAAACATAACCACATACCATGCGCACATAAAACGGTTAACTTTACGAAAATACCTAATGGCACGCAGCTACTCAGATTGGCATCCCATTCCCTTTCCGTCCCATTCTCAGTTTAAGATTAGGTTTATTTGAAAATTTACCCATTTCACTTAAACTTTGGCTCTGATACCAACTTGTAAGGCCCCGTTCCCGGGACGCTTACAGCGGTTCTCATCGCACACAAAACGTATAATTACATTTGTATTTCATAAATCGCAGCGGAAAACTAAGACAATCTTTCATTTCCATGTAAATGCTTTTGCAAATTAATACAACATTCATTACAAAATAGCTTGTTCGCATTACAATGCAAAAACATTAATCAAAAGAATGCCATCCCAAAAGAGCTGAGTAGTCGCCCGTGCCATCCTCAGCAATCATTACCTGCCAACTGGAAAACATATAAAAAGTCAGCGTTGCTAAGTGAGTTCTAGTTTTATTACAAAACATACTTTACTTTCATATAAAACCATTCGTTACTTCTACGTGATCACACATCGTACGTACACATAGATAATATCATTATTATCTTCTTCATTCATTCATTCGTACATTCGTTCTTCATGACTTTACTTGCGCGTCGGATATCATCCGTACCAATACCATATGCTACACCCTGGTTAGTCGTAGCCACCGGGCCGAAGTCAATAAATGAACAGCTAAACGTATGCCACGGTGCTAGGGGTAACCATCAGTCTTAGCTACTGGGCCGAAGTCAATAAATGAACAGCTAAACGTATGCCACAGTACTAGGGGTGAGCGGTAGAGGTTCTACATTAAGGGTCAATCATAAAGAAGGACCCCTTATCCGATGCGTGCAAGACGTTTGATTTGTTCATTAATGCATGCATTTCATCATGTTCCTCTTTCATTATCTTTCACTTTACGTTACATAATACTTCATTCATTCATAATAAGTAAAGCCATAGGAAAGATATTATACATCATACTAAGGAACATTAACATGCATTCACATCACATCATACAGGGCAACATCATACATACATAACATGCAACATCATCATCTCTATGCCCTACATGCTTCTAAGGCCATATGCTATCTTACATGCTCTTACAGGAAACCTTTATGTCAAGACTTACATCTGCACTTTACCCGAAAGCCAGAAGTCTAGCTACACTTTCTTCGGGTGCAACAACCCTAATGTGCGTATGGACACCCTCCAGTGAACTGGACCTTCATTCGGGTGACTGGACCTTCATTCGGGAGACTTGACCTTCATTCGGGAGACTTGACCTTCATTCAGGTGATTGGATCTTCATTCGGGTGACTGGACCTTCATTCGGGTGACTGGACCTTCATTCGGATGATTGGACCTTCATTCTCCCTCCAGTCGGGTGACTGGCCTCCAGTCTCCCTCCATTCGGGTGACTGGCCTCCAGTCTCCCTCCATTCGGGTGACTGGCCTCCAGTCTCCCTCCATTCGGGTGACTGGCCTCCAGTCTCCCTCCATTCGGGGTGACTGGCCTCCAGTCTCCCTCCATTCGGGTGACTGGCCTCCAGTCTCCCTTCATTCGGGTGACTGGCCTCCAGTCTCCCTCCATTCGGGTGATGGCCTCCAGTCTCCCTCCATTCGGGTGACTGGCCTCCAGTCTACCTCCATTCGGCCGAATGGCCTTAGCTGATGCAGAATGCAGTTCATCACGACTGCAGCCGAGGGTTTTCGGCCTCCAAACTCATCTAAAACCATTTAAGCCTAAATCGACCATCCTAAACCTTAGGAATTCATACCATAACACCATACAAGCACACACACGCTCACAATCAAGTCACAAACGCATCACACTCATCACACCCAAATAGGTCAAACACATACACATACAAAAACGGGTTTTTATGCTTTCGAGCCCCAAAATCATTTGAAAACAAGTAAAAGTGGGGTTCTAGAACTCACATAAACGAGCACAACGACAAGAGCTTCGATTGGCTTGCTTCACGACGATTTTGGCGACCCGAACCAACTTGAACCAACATTTCTCTTTTCTCTCTTCTTCTCTCTAAGAAACCTGAAATGTGGGGGTGTGGGGAGAGTGGGCTGCCCTCTCCCTACAAATATCACCACATATCCCAACTTTTCTTCGTTGGCGAGTTTGGTCCCTCGACTTTTGGACTTTATTTTCTTTTCTTTTATCACCGGCTTCAAAATAATAAATATTCGGGTGTTACAAGTCCACCCCCCTTAAATAGGTTTCGTCCCCGAAACCTGTTATTCGTCAAACAAACGTGGATAATGCTGTCTAATTTCTTCCTCAGTCTCCCACGTTGACTCGGATCCCTTCCTGTGCTTCCACTGTACACGCACAAGAGGAACCACTTTATTCCTTAGCCTTTTCTCCTTTCGGTCGATGATTGCCACTGGTTGCTCCACATAATTGAGCCGTTCATCTACTTCGATATCTTCCAATGGGACAATCATATCTTCATCTGCTAAGCACTTCCTTAGATGAGATACATGGAATGTCGGGTGAATTCCTCTTAACTCATCTGGCAACTCCAATCTATAAGCCACCTCTCCTACTCGAGCAATGATTCGGAAAGGGCCTATATATCTTGGGCTCAACTTGCCCCGCTTTTTGAATCGGATAATACCCTTCCAAGGTGAGACCTTCAACATGACCCGGTCACCCACCTGGAACTCAATTGGCCTACGTCGCTTATCGGCATACGATTTCTGTCTATATTTGGCTGCCTTCATGAAGGCTTTAATCTTTTCAAGCTTCTCTGTCGTAGCCTCGATCACCTCGACACTCCCCAATTCCTTCTGACCAATATCACCCCAACAAACGGGTGTTCTGCATCTCCTACCGTATAGCATCTCATATGGTGGCATACCAATGCTGGCATGATAGCTGTTGTTGTATGAGAATTCGGCTAACGGTAAGTGGTCATCCCAACTTCCACCAAAATCGATCACACATGCCCCGAGCATGTCTTCCAGTGTCTGAATGGTTCTTTCTGACTGACCATCAGTTTGGGGATGATAAGCCGTACTAATATGTAACCTCGTCCCCATAGCGTCGTGGAATTTTTTCCAAAATTTAGATGTAAACCGAGTGTCGCGTTCAGACACAATAGACACCGGCACACCATGACGAGTTACAATTTCCTTGATGAACAGATCAGCCAACCTCTCAGATGAATACGTTTCGCGGATCGGTAGAAAGTGAGCGCTCTTCGTCAGACGATCAACTATCACCCATATGGCATCATACCCTTTCGGAGTACGTGGCAGCTTCGTAATGAAGTCCATGGTGATGTGCTCCCACTTCCATTCCGGTATATCCAAAGGTTGGATCTTCCCATACGGCTTTTGATGCTCTGCCTTCACCTGTAAGCAAGTAAGGCACTTACTCACATACTCCACCACGTCACGCTTCATACCCGACCACCAATAATCTTTCTTCATGTCATGATACATTTTCGTGGCACCAGGATGAATGGAGTATCGAGTCTTGTGAGCTTCATCCATGATCTTCACTCGTAGATCCCCAAAACGAGGAATCCACACATGACCGAATCGAGTTCTAACACCGAGTGTGTTTTCACCCAATTCCCCGACCAGACCTATCATTCTTTCTGAGTTAAGATGATCTTCTTTCAATGCCTTATCTTGGAACTCCTTAACTTGCTTCATCACATCAGAGGTCATGATTAATTGATAAGCTTTCACCCGAATCGGTTCGGGCCTTTTCTTTCTGCTAAGGGCATCCGCCACCACATTAGCCTTGCCTGGATGGTAATCGATCTCGCAATCATAATCCTTTATAAGTTCCAACCACTGTCTCTGCCTCATGTTCAGATCCTTCTGCTCGAAGAAGTACTTCAGACTCTTGTGGTCCGTGAATATGGTGCATTTCGTCCCGTAAAGGTAGTGCCTCCAGATCTTCAACGCAAAGACCACGGCTGCTAGCTCCAAGTCATGAATAGGATAATTGACCTCATGAACCTTTAACTGTCGAGATGCATAGGCTATAACCTTCCCTCTCTGCATTAACACACACCCCAACCCCGAGTAGGAAGCATCAGAAATAATCACTAGATCTTCACTTCCATCGGGTAGGGACAGGACTAGAGCTTGAGTCAGTCTTGCCTTCAGCTCTTCGAACGCCTTCTCTTGAGCATGACCCCATACAAACTTCACATCCTTTCGGGTCAACTTAGTTAGTGGAGAAGCAATCTTAGAGAAGTCTTGGATGAATCTTCTATAGTAGCCCGCCAAGCCCAAGAAACTACGGATCTCGGATGGCGTCTTTGGTGACTTCCATTGCATAACCGACTTCACCTTCGCCGGGTCCACCATAATCCTGTCAGGATTCACCACATGACCCAAAAACTGAACTTCGCGCAACCAGAACGCGCACTTGGAGAATTTAGCATACAGTTTCTTCCTTCTCAACGTCTCTAGAACCTCTCGAATGTCACCGGCATGCTCAATCTCGCTCTTCGAATAAATCAGGATATCATCAATAAACACAATCACTGATTTATCCAACATAGGCCGACACACATGGTTCATCAGATCCATAAAAGCAGCTGGCGCGTTGGTCAAACCACAGGACATGACAAGAAACTCGTAATGACCATAGCGCGTGCGGAAAGCTGTTTTAGGGATATCTTGCTCCTTCACCTTCAACTGATGATAACCAGATCGAAGATCTATTCTCGAGAACCAACTGGCACCCTGAAGCTGATCGAACAAATCATCTATCCTCGGTAAGGGGTATCGGTTCTTCACCGTCAACTTGTTCAGCTCGCGGTAGTCGATGCACATCCTCATACTACCATCCTTCTTCTTTACAAACAGGACCGGAGCACCCCAAGGAGAGATACTCGGTCTAATGAACCCCTTATCAAGCAGCTCTTGCAACTGCTCCATCAACTCTTTCATCTCCGTCGGAGCTAACCGATATGGTGCCTTGGCAACAGGTTGGGCACCCGGTATTAAATCAATCTGAAATTCAATCTCTCTATCAGGTGGTACTCCTGGTAAGTCTTCCGGGAATACGTCTGGAAAGTCACACACAACCGGTACATCAGACAGTTGTGATGTTGGCGCGTCTACATCCTTTACATAAGCCAAGTAGGCGCTACATCCACGCCTTATACAATTTCCCGCTACTGCCATTGAGATCACCTTCGGAATCATAGTAACCCGATCACCATAAACCGCTACTAAACTACCGTCAGGCGCTGTCAACCGAATCATCTTCTTGCGACACACAATGTTCACCTCGAAGTCTGCCAACCAATCCATCCCAAGAACCAAATCGAAACCACCCAAGGTTATCACAAACGGTCTAACAGGAAACTTATGACCCTCAAGTTCCACATCATAATTCTCTATCATCTCAGAAATCCTGGTAGACTTACCTATGGCAGTTTCTACATCAAAGGGCGCATCAACACGTCTACTACTAACAGGCAGCTTAGCACAGAAAGTAGCAGAGATAAAACTCCTACTAGCACCAGAATCAAATAGCACAGAAGCTAAAGTTTGGTTCACCAAAAACGTACCGGACACAACGTCAGGGTCCGTCCTAGCCTCCTCCTGTGTCATGGTAAATGCCCTGGTGCTCGTCCTCGGTCCTTCACCTCAGTCCTCTTCATCCCCGAACTCTCACCCCTCGACTTCTTACAATCCTTACTCATATGACCACTTTCCCCACAGTTAAAACATTTGCCCGACAGGCAATCCTTCGCCATATGCCCTGTCTTCCAACACTTGAAGCACACATTCAAACCCAGCCTACATTCTCCCGCATGCTCCTTTCCACACTTACCACACCTCTTGATCCCGCTCCCGATGTGGCCACGCGGCGGTCATCCACCCGTGCCTTTTTGTACCGTCGAGGCATCACCCCGACCAAACCGTTTCCCGTTCCAGTTCCGATCACCACCCTTCTTACTCACTTCAGTCACCACCACCTCCCACTCGTCATACAGCCTCCCTGCCAAATCAAACGCCGACCTAAACGTACTTGGCGGGCTGCGATCATATGCCGGCGAACATCCACGGTAAACCCTGAATGTACCTCTTGATTTTCCGAGACAGAGGCGTCACCTGATCAGGCACGAGCCGTGCCATTGTTAAACTTGGTGGTATACTGCTGGTGTGTCATGGTTCCAGCCTCCAACTGCAGAAACTCCCTTTCCAACTTATCCATTTCCCGATGAGGACAAAATTCCTCAATCACCAACCTTCTCAGCTCAGGCCATTTCATTTTCCCAATGGCCCTACTACCCTCAGCTTGGACATTGTTATCCCACCAGCACAGAGCTGAATCACAAAAGAGTGGGTAGCAAACTTCACCTTTTGGTCCTCTCGGTACTCGCTGATATCGAGAACAACCTCCATTTCCCTCACCCACCGGTGAGCAGCTGCAGCGGTGCCGTTTCCATCAAAAGTAGGGGGCTTGCTTCTCATAAAAGCCCCATAATTACATCCTCGTGCCGTCTCCAGCGCAGGCTCTTCTTCTTCCTCTTCATCATCAGATAGAACCGTTTTCGGCTCTGGTTGTTCCCGTTCTCCAGATGATCTGTTTCTTTCTTTCCTTTCCCCTTCTCGTACAGCCTTAATAACTTCGGTCACCACAGACGGTAAGATTGTCTGCATGACCTGATGTACTTCTTCAATAACAGCCTCCTTTACTGAGGCTCTCAGATTGGCGCTTTCGTCGCCACCCTCCGGATGAGGGGTCTCTGGTTCTTCATGAACCTCCCTCTCAACTCTGGGTCTCCCTCTCTTGGGTCGCGGTTCAGCACCGTGACCTCCACCCCGTGAAGCTTTCGAAGATCTACCTCCGGCCATCACACGCACACTGAAAGATTCAAACACCAACATAGTCATTCAAGGGAATAGCTCAGTTTATGTTAAGTATAGTAAGTCCCTAATTACAGTGGCCAGTTGTGATTAGCCAATTACTTTACTCTTCACACCCCAAGCATTACCTGTCCTGACTACATCGGTATTTAAACCTACATACAACACATAACCACATACCATGCGCACATAAAACCGGTTAACTTTACGAAAATACCTAATGGCACGCAGCTACTCAGATTGGCATCCCATTCCCTTTCCGTCCCATTCTCAGTTTAAGATTAGGTTTATTTTGAAAATTTACCCATTTCACTTAAACTTTGGCTCTGATACCAACTTGTAAGGCCCCGTTCCCGGGACGCTTACAGCTGGGTTCTCATCGCACACAAAACTTATAATTACATTTGTATTTCATAAATCGCAGCGGAAAACTAAGACAATCTTTCATTTCCATGTAAATGCTTTTTCAAATTAATACAACATTCATTACAAAATAGCTTGTTCGCTTACAATGCAAAAACATTAATCAAAAGAATGCCATCCCAAAAGAGCTGAGTAGTCGCCCGTGCCATCCTCAGCAATCATTACCTGCCAACTGGAAAACATATAAAAAGTCAGCGTTGCTAAGTGAGTTCTAGTTTTATTACAAAACATACTTTACTTTCATATAAAACCATTCGTTACTTCTACGTGATCACACATCGTACGTACACATAGATAATATCATTATTATCTTCTTCATCATTCATTCGTACATTATTCTTCATGACTTTACTTGCGCGTCGGATCATCCGTACCAATACCATATGCTACACCCTGGTTAGTCGTAGCCACCGGCCGAAGTCAATAAATGAACAGCTAAAAGTATGCCATGGTGCTAGGGGAACCATCAGTCTTAGCTACTGGGCCGAAGTCAATAAATGAACAGCTAAACGTATGCACAGTACTAGGGGTGAGCGGTAGAGGTTACATTAAGGGTCAATCACAAAGAAGGACCGTTATCCGATGCATGCAAGACGTTCATTTGTTCATTAATGCATGCATTCATCATCATGTTCCTCTTTCATTATCTTTCACTTTACGTTACATAATACTTCATTCATTCTCATAATAAGTAAAGCCATAGGAAAGATATTATACATCATACTAAGGAACATTAACATGCATTCACATCACATCATACAGGGCAACATCATACATACATAACATGCAACATCATCATCTCTATGCCCTACATGCTTCTAAGGCCATATCTGCTATCTTACATGCTCTTACGGGGGAAACCTTTATGTCAAGACTTACATCTGCACTTTCCCCCGAAAGCCAGAAGTCTTGCTACACTTTCTTCGGGTGCAACAGCCCTAATTGTGCGTATGGACACCCTCCAGTCGCATGGCCTCCAAGTGATCGGCCCTTCATTCGGGTGACTGGACCTTCATTCAGGTGACTGGACCTTCATTCGGGAGACTTGACCTTCATTCAGGGACTTGACCTTCATTCAGGTGATTGGATCTTCATTGGGTGACTAGACTACATTCGGTTGACTGGACCTTCATTCGGGGATGGACGTCATTCGGGTGACTGGACCTTCATTCTCCCTCCAGTCGGGTGACTGGCCTCTAGTCTCCCTCCATTCGGGTGACTGGCCTCCAGTCTCCTCCATTCGGGTGACTGGCCTCCAGTCTCCCTCCATTCGGGTGACTGGCCTCCAGTCTCCCTCCATTCGGTGACTGGCCTCCAGCTCCCTCCATTCGGGTGACTGGCCTCCAGTCTCCCTCCATTCGGCCGAAGGCCTTAGCTGATGCAGAATGCAGTTTATCACGGCTGCAGCCGAGGGTTTTCAGCCTCCAAACTCATCTAAACCCATTTTAAGCCTAAATCGACCATCCTAAACCTTAGGAATTCATACCATAACACCATACAAGCACACACACGCTCACAATCAAGTCACAAACACATCACACTCATCACACCCAAATAGGTCAAACACATACACATACAAAAACGGGTTTTTATGCTTTCCAACCCCAAAATCGTTTGAAAACAAGTAAAAGTGGGGTTCTAGAACTCACATAAACGAGCACAACGACAAGAGCTTCGATTTGGCTTGCTTCACGATGATTTTGGCGACCCGAACCAACTCGAACCAACACTTTTTCTCTTTTCTCTCTTCTTCTCTCTAAGAAACCTGAAATGTGGGGTGTGTGGGGAGATTGGGCTACCCTTTCCCTACAAATATCACCACATTCCCAACTTTTCTTCGTTGGCGAGTTTGGTCGCTCGACTTTTGGACTTTATTTTCTTTTCTTTCTTCACCGGCTTCAAAATAATAAATATTCGGGTGTTATAGTTGATGTTTCCTTGAATCTAATGATTCTTATCTTGTTTTCTCTCTCATTGGCCTTCTTCCGATAACGAGTATTGCAAAACATATAAATTGATTTCTTCATAGTATGTTCACTTTCTCTCTTCTTTGTGATGGCACTACTTGACTATTGCCATTGGTCCTCTTCAACCAATGGTCTGATACCATGTTGAGGGTCCTTGATTGATTTAGAATAGGATCAATTATGTTAGATGAACAATCGATGAGAGTATGCATATATTGTGTAGTGGGACTCATTGGAATACAAGGTCAAATACAACAATTTCACACATGAAACACTTCAATTCAACACTTAAAAACATTATACACATTGGGTATTTATACCATATATATGGCATTTACAAACCAACAAAACTAACATAACTAATCCTTAAGTTAATGCTAATTACAATTGATTTTGACTTTCTGTTTGACTTTTATATTCTTACTCTTGATTAACATTAATCCAATTTGATTAAGGATTTTCTTAATTATGATCTAACAACAGCAAGAACACTTGAAGAAAAATTTATTAAGCATATTTTATTGAAGCCCAAGTGTTACAAATCATATCACACTCATTTATAGAAAGAAACCTTTTATATACAGAATAAAAACAACGTTAAGATTAGTGGAACTTGTCTTTCATCCACTGCTCAAATAGCCAAATATGACAATTTTTTGTGAATTAATCATGTTGGGGATACGTCAACCTGGTAGGGGACTAATTTATAATTCTTATGTTTTTGAACGACAAGAAGCGGACTAAATAGTTTATCATGGGTAGATATCTTAACCTCTGAAATCGTCTTCTAGAGTTTAGAGGGGTGGTCTATGTGTTCTTTAAGTATTTAAAGTCTTTTCTGTACTCTTACTTTAGACATGAATTCTTGTGGTGCTTCTATCTTAAGTCTTTTAGACGTCTAGATTGACTATTAGAGTTTTTGATTGATCTTGGGATCTTTCCTTAACATTAAAATATGACGTACAGAAAATTATAACCCAAATATTTAAGGAGTGTGATATTTTAGATGGTTTAAACAAATAAACTTAGAGGAGATTATCGAGAAGTGAAGCCTCCAAGTATAGGACAGGATAATTAAACAAGTCTTATTAAGTATTAACTACTCTCAAACAAAAATATGATCTTTTCATGTTCTTCTAAACTACTATAGAGACTTCTACATTTATATTTTATCTTTGTTTTCCGCTTTTATTTCTAACTTTTACTCTTAAATATCACGAGTCTTGTCCCTAGAGAGGTGATTGCGACTAGACTTCTTTTACTACTAAAGTTGTCCCATGGATGGTGTATGATATGTATTATATATGTTGCTTTTCATAGCTCTTGGACCCATATTGAAGGATCCTCCCGACCAACAATCACCCATTTCATATATGTTCTTGTTCTTGTTATTTTTTTTCTAAATTAGGTAGAAAGATAATCAAGGTTTACATACAAACTTACCAATCACGTGTAACAATAGAATATCCTATGCACATGGTTTGAAAACTTCCATGAGGTACAAATTGATATTGAAGAAATTAGTGACTTTTTTTTGTGGAAAGTTGGGTGTGATTATGTAGGAACACCATTAGTAAAATAATATAAACGCTTTTATTAATTTATAATTTTAATGAGAAAGTAGAGAACAACAATTACAAATACACTATAATGTAAGCATTAATTTCTTATAAAGATAAAAGGTGTAGGATCACGTATATATTTGACCAAGAATTAGTGTTCAATAAAGAGGCTTAATAGATTTTGAGCCTCCTTTGACTATCTGTCTGTCTCATATGATACAAGAACTTAAACAATCTGTATTGTTGGGACTAATACTAGGACCTAAAATTTTACATCAAAAACTATCAATGGAAGCAGGAAGAAAGTTGTTGGAAAGTCACTGTAAATGAGAAGCAAGGAAGATTTATTGTTGAAAGTGTCTTGAAACAAGGCATTAAGCCTTGCTTTTATACTCACAACCTATAGCCGAAACAATATGTATCGTTAGGATTGAAATTGGCACCCAAAATTTTATCTTGAATCAAGAGCAATGAAAGCAGAAAGAAAGTTGTTTGAAAGTCTTAGCAGAAGAGAAGCATGGAAGATGTGTTGAAAAAAGGAACTAATTAATTAAGCCGTGCTTATAGTCTTGAAATTAATAAGTCCAAACATTCAACAAAATTAAGCAATAATTAAAGTGCATCAAATATATTTAATACACACTTTCACTTGGTTTTAAACCAATTAGAACATAGGGAAATGTTCTTGAAACTGCTTATTAAGAGCTGTAACAACTGTGGAATATACTAGCTAAGGTTATTGAACTTCAATAGCGACCTGTTACTAATGACATAGTTCGATATTAGGTGGGCCTAGGTAACATGCAGGCAATTAGCCTTGCACCATCGGAAGAAACTTTTTCTGTCAATCTACTGGACCTATCCACAGAGGCTCGTAGCATTCGGTAGTAATTAATAATTAACAACGCTTTGAACCAACCTTCACCCACGGGCCAACCACTGAGTATCCACTTCTTTAAAGGAAACAATGATCATGTTAGACAACCGCTAATAAACCTACTCATGGTTTCTCTTACCTATGTTGAAAAAGTTCAAATATTTGTTCCATTTAACATTTCTATAGCTTCAACTATACATATTTGAGCATTTATATTTCATTCATCATAGCTACGTTTACCTTTTGTACGTGGGTTTGTTAGTTGTGAAGCTTTTACATATTGGAACAAAGTCCAAACAAATAATGATTATTTACTAATAATTACACATATGGATCGATCTATGATTGATATCAAGCAATTGACAATAATATGGACAATATAATCAAACAAAACCAATATCAGAAAAATTCATAGAGTTTTCATTGATATCAGTGAATTACAAAGTGCAATTGAGAGAAAATATCTAAAAGTCCGTTACCTGCACATACATAGCAATCCTATTTATACTAATAATCAAGAAAACAAAAAGGAACATATATTTACACAATAAGTCCCTAATCTATGACAAAACTTATCTAAAGACTAAAATGCTAATCTTTCAAGGTTTCTAACAATACTCCCCCTAAGATTTGCATTTGTCATCAATCAAAAAAATCTTCATGTTCTTCTTTAATTTTGAACATCGGCTTTTCTTTGTACATTTCTAATTCTTTGAGAGCTTTCTTTATTGAAGATTTGAACTTTTCAGCTAAAATCCTTTGTTCAGGCTTTGATTCATTTGTCTGATCGCCATTGATTCCATCATCAACAATGTTTCTTTTGATAATCCAGCAATATCCATATTTGCGTACATTTCTATGGGTTATGAATTTTCTTTGTATATATCTCTAGCACTCCTTTGCGAGATATTCTCATAAATTCAATGTCTTTTATATCTTTCTTCACAATGTTGGCATAAGCCATTGCTTCTTAGCGAAATTCTTCCATTGCTGCATTCATCACTTTGATAATTGTCAGAAAATACTTCCTGTCATTTTCAGCTTCTATGAAAACTTCTTCAAAATATTGATTTGATAAGAATGATATGTAACTTAGATGTAACAGTTTAAGTTCAAACACACCAAATAGACTCATCATATCATTATCCCAATCCTCCAAATTTATTACTAACTTCAAATGAAAAGATGATGAATCATAAAACCATCTTAGAATCTTTTAAAATTTGATTAACTTTAATAAAGTTTAGTGATTTGAACTTGTTGTTCAATGATTTAATCAAAATTTAAGATATATAATCAATTAAGAATTTTATTTCCAGTTGATTTTATCAGTTTAAAATTTTATTTTAAAATTTGTCGATTCAATTTTCTGTTTAGTTTATTATTATTTAAATTTTGAAATTCTTTAAATCATCAGAACAATTTTATGATAACATTCATGTTTTGATGATTACAACATGTTCGCAATGTATAATCTTTGATAATTTCATGTTTAATTTGTTGCAAACAAACATCAGTATTCGACAATTTCAGATCCATTCAAGTTCTTAGGGTTCGAACACCCGTATAGGGTTCAATTTCCCGATTGAATGTAAAGAGATAATTCACTGATTGATGATGTATATTCATAATATGAATCGCAATCTCTGATATTACCTTATGCGATCATATATTCTTGCAATGTCTGAGTAATAAGATGAATTTTTCAGTTCGTCAAACACAGAGAGTATGAACAACAGAGTAGAAAATGAAAATTTTGAATGAGCAAAAGATTGTGAAAGTATTGAATTTATACAAGTTTGGAAAACCCTTAGACGCATTACAACTATTTGGCGCATGACCACTATTGGACGCATGAGGTCTAGACGCATTAGCACTGTTCAGGCGTATGATCCTCAGACACATGAGTTACACTTGGTCAATATCATTTAAAAGATTATAGGAACATGTGCACTATACAGACGCCATGAGCACTCTTAGGCACATGAGCACTGTTTAGGCGCATGAGCACTGTTCAGTCGCATGACCTATTGTGAAATGCCTAACACTTGAATTGTTTATGAGCTGTCTGGTACTGTTTAGGCGCATGAGATTTTTTAAAACGCCCCAACACTTAACCAAGAATTTCAGACTTATGACTACTGTTTAGGCGCATGAGGATTACTCAAAACGTCTAACACTTAGCATAAAACTGAAATTTCATCATACGTCTAAACAGTACTTATGAATACTATTTAGGCGTGTGAGACATCCATGTGTCTAACACTTGTATTATTTTTCACCAAGATCATACAAATCATAATTTTCAAACTTTTGTCAACCTTTGAACAATTTGACCAACACTTTGATTTTTGACAAAAACTTTGACTCTTTGACCAAAATTTTGACTTATTTTCTGTTATTTTAGTCACAAAAATTTCATAAAATGAAAAACATTCTTAATTCTTTGCAAGAAGCTTTTCATATTTTTAAATCTTTTTAGGTTCATTTTTAAACATCTCGAACACACAAAACTTTAAATATTTTTGCATCATCCCTTTTCATCCAAACATTCATTTTGATAATCTCTTTATCATCTTTACTCCGCCTAAATTTTATGTTTTCAAACTTAGAAGTTTATAAAAGTTTATATATGAAGTAAAAACCATTCATTATAACATGCCTGCACACAAAAATTCGTGCAAAAATCAAAATAAAACAGAATAAATTTACACATTGAATTATATTGCTTGTAGTGAGATCATATCAGATAATAATCACCACATTGAAGTAAAAAAATTATAAATAGTCATAGACAATGATTAAATCCTGATCAAGTGTGTTCCAGGTCAGCATTCCTACAGTAAAGGATACATAAGATCTAAGAACAGACAATGACTGCTTTGGTATAAGAATCAGTACACTTACTTTTTCAATTCTTGGATGTATTAAAGTTGAATTAGATATGAAATTATGTAATCCACACTTAGACTTAGAGAGTTCAACCTCGTCAAGATATGCAAGAAACCACTTTACTCAACTTAAAAACCTGTCATATATGTATGCCAGATCTCATGTTTAGGTCAATGAGAGAATCACCATGGTTAAACCAATTGATAATCTTTGAGAAAACCACCATAGACAAGCCATTAGGTAATCCCCGAATTTGTTTCATAAAGAAATAGATAGAGATGATTCATAAGAATCATAGGGCATCCATTTTGGACTTTATAAAAGATTGTGCATATTGGCATCTTTTGCATCGGGTGAGAATATCCAAGTCTATAATGACTTACAACAGAGGATATCTCATCACTTCAGGTCTATAATGACTCATAACAGAGAAGTGACAGATGCATTAAAGAGATCTCATGGTACCACATATTAAGTCAGGTGTGAGATTGGACTTTACAAGCAATCAATCAGACAAGTCAAGACATCTCTTTAGAATTAAGATGGACACACGCAAATGCATAGATGATTTAGTTCAATCACAGGAATCTACTTTACAGTATAATTACATGATCTTACCTGCAAATCATATCTGATCATGTCAGACTTTATTAGCGAGTGAAGTATGCAACTGATTAACTGATGTACTATCATTTCTCATAAATTGCAAAAGCAGATATAATCCTAGCATTTATAACTACTAAACTATTATTTTTCTATTTCTATTTTATATTTTCTCTTTGTTTTGTAATTTCTGATGTTGTATTTTCTTTTTTCATTTAACACACACACACACACAATATACATAATCAGGCAATTAACAATGACAATTTAACTTTGATTTATTTAAGAAAATTTAGGGAGGGTTATTATCATTTTAAAAGAGAAAAATCAGTTTTCAATATGATTAATAAGACCAATTGACTCAACTAAGTACTCAAACCTTCCTGGTAGAAAAGATTTGGTAAACAAGTAAGCTAAATGTTTTTCTGTTGAAATCTGAATCAAAATGATTAAACCTTTTTCAGAGTTGTCTCTGAGAAAATGATATCGAATTTCGATATGTTTTGTTTTAGAATGTTGGACAAGATTAGCAGTAATAAACATTGCAGTAGTGTTATCATTTTAGAATGTTCGATATGTTTTGTTTTAGAATGTTGAACCCGTAATCTAGTAGTTGATTTTGAAACCATAGGATTTGAGAACATCTTGCTATGGCAGCAACGTACTCGGCTTCTGCAGTTGAGACTAAGACGTTTGTATATTTCTTACATTGCCGTGAGACTAATTGAGGACCTAAAAACTGACAACCACCTGTGGTAGATTTTCTATCTTGACTACATCCCCCATAATCACTATCAGTATATTCATGTAACTCAAATTTTCCTTCATAAGGATACCATAACCCTAAGGATGGTTTTCTTTTGAGATATCTGAATATGGGTTTGGTAGCAATCAGGTGAGATTCCTTCGGGTCAGATTGATACCTAGCATAGACACAAAAAACATACATTATGTCAGGTCTAGATGCAGTTAAGTATATTAAAGATCCAATCATAGATCTGTATAGTTTTTAGATATGATTTTCTTTGGGATTAGGATAAATCTGGTATTTATGTCAGTTGGAGTTCTAATAGATTGACAATCTTGCAGCTAGAATTCTTCAACAACTTATCAATAAACTTTGCTTGATTAATAAAGATGCCATCTATAGATTGTGCAACTTGTAGTCCGGGAAAGAAATTAATTTCTCCCATAGAACTCATCTGAAAGCGAGATTTCATTTTTCTTCAAATTCTAAACAGAGATCCTGACTAGTTGATCCAAAGATGATATCATTGATATACCTTGTACACACAGAAGATCAAATGCATCCTTCTTGATGAATAAGGTAGGATCAATCTTCCCTTGTGTATAACCATGTTGAAGCAAGTGTTGTGACAATGTTTCATACCAGATTATTGGGGCTTGATGTAGACCATATAGAGCTTTGTTGAGCTTGTACACACGATGAGGAAATTCAACATCTTCAAAACTTGAGGTTGCTTAACATACACATCATCGGTGATTGGTCCATACAAAAATGCACCCTTAACATCCATTTGATACAATTTAAATTCTTATAAGAAGCATATGCCAGGAAGATCCAAATTGCTTCTAGTCTTGCAAACTAGAGCAAATACTTCATCAAATCTATTCCTTCTTCCTGAGTGTATCCTTGAGCTACTAATCAAGCTTTGTTTCGAATGATTATTCTTCTGTCATCTGATTTGTTTCTGAATAAGCATTTTGTGCCAATGGCATTTTCTCCTTCAGGTAAGTCCACCAGATTCCACACTTCTTGGTTTTTGAATTGTAATAATTCCTCTTGCATTGCTTCAATACAATTGTTATCCTTCAAAGCCTCTATAATCTTTTTAGGGACCATTTGAGAAAGAAAACATGAGTACAAACAAAAATTTTCTTGTTAGAGTGATGTCTTATTGTTCTTTCATTTAAAGGACCAATAATCTAAGAGATAGGATGTCTCTTTTGAATGCGAGTAGTTGGAATCTCTTCTTGTTGAACATTCACATCCAGATTAGATTGATTTAGTTCGGAGGGTTGTTGCAATAAAGTTGAGGAATGTGGATTATAATTTGGAACTTGAGTTAGAGAATTGACAAAGTAGTCAAACTTTTTATTCACATTTATATCTCCAGATATAGATGAAGTGCCAGACACAATATAGTGAATTTCTGAACCATCATTAGGAATGGTTGAGAATTATCAGAATCATCAGGAACGTGTTGATGCTCAGATTTTGGTGTCAAGATTCTCTGAAGAGAATAAAGGATCTTGTGCAAAAGAAAAAAATGGATACTCTGGAGTTGAATCATCATATCATCTAAATCAGAATCTTCACTAAAAGTTCCCAGATCTCCTCTTGTTTCCTTTTAGCACATGAAGACTCAAACAGATTAGAATCAAATGAAATTGTTAATGAATCTAAATCAAAAACCACTTTGGACCATTTGCAACTGATGGAAAAGAGTTTTCAAGGAATTTAACATTGAACGTTTCGATGGTAACATTCATCTTAGAGTTATAAACTCTGTATGCTTTTGAAGCGGACGAATACCCAAGAAAGAATCCATCATCAGATCTTGAATGAAATTTCCAAGATGATCATTTGAATTTAAAATCAATACAGGACATCCAAAAGATTTAACAAAATCAATATTCGGTTTCCTGCCAAACATTAACTCATAAGAAGTTTTTTGTTTGTCCTTAACCAACAAAGTGCGATTTTGAAAAAAAACAAGCTGATGATATTGCTTCATTCCAGAATGTGATAGGAATCATTGCATCAGCTAACATTGCTCGAGCAGCTTCAATCAAGTTATGTTCTTCCTTTCTGCAACTCCATTTTGTTGAGGAGTTCGAGGAGCACTGAACTGATGAGCTATTCCTTTTTCTGCACAAAAATTGTCAATATTATCATTTTTAAATTCGATTCTATTATCACATCTGATTATTTTGACTTTTTGATCTAACTGATTTTGCACTTTAATGATAAATTTTTTAAAAGATCAGCTGTTTTAGATTTTGAATGAAGAAAGAAAACCCAAGTAAATCGTGTATAACATCAATGATGACTAAATAATATGATTTCTTTTCGATAATCTGCATGTTTACAAGACCAAATAGATCCATATGTAACATTTGTAATGATTTTGAATTTGAGTTTATTTGTTTGGACTTATAAGACGCTCTATGTTGTTTTCCTTTCATGCATGCTTTGCAGATATCAGAAGTTGAGAACTTCTTTGAAGGAAAACCAATAACATGGTTCCTGCTGCAAGCTTGTTCATGTTCTTGAAATTTGAGTGACCGAGACGTCTATGCCAAAGCTGACTTTCATATAGATGCTCTAGCAATGAGGCAGGTTGTTTCTGTAGAGGGATCAAATTTGTGTGACATGTCTAGTTTGTAAACATCTCTGTCCACACAGCTTTGACAACAACTCACTCTTTGCTAATCTAAAACCCTAGCTTTAAGATATAACTGAAAAAATCATCAAATAAAGTAGAGTATGATTTATATTATATTTGTGAGACACTTAAAAGATTGAAATTTAATTGTTCACAAAAGTTGACTTTGTAAAAACTTATTATTCCATTAGATACTGTTCCTTCACCGGTTATATTTCCTCCAGAATCTCCACCAAATGCAACATGAGTGCCATCTTTTTGTTTAAAATCTGGCAGCAAGGCTTGATTGCCTGTCATGTGCCGGCTACACCCACTGTCAACATACCATGTGTTTACCGGTCCCCGTGGGCGTACCAACATGCAAGAAATTTAAGAAGAGTTAGTAACCCAAGCCGAGATGGTCTTGGGCATTCCAAGTTTATCAATTGTAAACTATTTGAAAACAGTTTGATTATCTTTTCTTTGTTTTGTTTTTAAAACATTAAATCTGTTTTCAAGTCATCATCAAGAAATTTGAACCATGTTTGAAACATTATAAGATGTGTTCTTGTTATATGTTTCATTGTTTATTCTCACTGAGCGTGGAATAAATTGTCTTTGACTATACTGTTGTGATCTGATTGTACAGATTGTCGTAGTCTGAATTGATTTTCTAGATGATCTCAAACCCAAAGAAGGTGATTTTATTAGATTTTGATCCCATTATAATGATTCTTTGAAACTTTGGATTAGGATATCTTTGATATCAAAACCTTTCTAGGTGAGTTTTTCTTGAAGAAACAATCATTTGTATTGTGAGTTCTTCATCACATAAAGCACAGTATTTGTTGAAAAACAGTCAACAGTCAACTGTGTTATGATGATTTGTATTTTTATTGTACAATATTTTATATATATTTGTTTTAAATAACTTTGTCTGTTCAAGTATGTTGTTTTTTCATAATAAATATGTTGAACTATATCATCCTGTGATTTTCATAATTTATTCTTATTTATGTTTTTGATTTCACAGTTTTGTTCTTTGTTTATATCATATGTGAAATATTTGTTGAAAATCACCAGAAGTGTTATGATCACAGGTCACCTGATCACCGTATTTTGGTTTTTATTTTGCTTAATTTGAGGAGATTCAAGATCCTGTTTGATTAGGAGTTAGACTAATAAGCTTGTTTTGTCTGTGTAAGTTGGTCTTTTGATATTTATCATTTTCTTTTAACATGTCACCTTCTTTAACTCCTTAGATGCAGATCTGTTTTGTACAGCGGAAGTCTTTGGACTGAAACCTGTTTTCAGATCAGAGTCAGATTTGATCTTAGATTTTATTATTGTTCAGATATGGTGTCATGGTAAAGTCCTGCTGACACAAAACTTCACAGGTGTAATTTGACTGTTGTTGTGCATATGGTTAGATTTTTAGTAGTGATTTTCTTCTCCTTGATTTCTTGATGATTTCTTAGGAATTTGTGTTTAATTGAATTAAGAAGATTCATTTCACATTTTTTGATTTGAGTTAATCATTTGAGCTTGAATCATCATCACATGAAGTGTTGATTGTTCTTGATATTGCCTTTCAATTTAATTTATGATCTTATTTGCTTTTTCATTTTCTGATCAGTTTGACATTTTTCATGACACATTCACTTTTGGAATAAATAGCTTTGTGTTCTTTAAACGAGGTTTTATGATTTGACTTTAATTGGATGACCATTTTTAATCTTTTCTGTGTCATCTCCTCGAATATTTGAATGTTTACCTTTTTAATTTCACATTCAGCAATTTCTTGATCAATCTTCTTTTTCTCTTGAAATTCTTTAAGTTTGGCCTTGTTTTCTAGAGAATGATCATGAGTGTTGAATTTTCTGGTAAGGTTTAAGATTGATTAGGCATAGGTTCATGGTAAACCTAATCTGATTATCTTTTTCTTTTCTTCCATTTACCAGTTGCTCAACTATAGTCTTGAGCTTTTTACTTTGCCAAATTAACTTGAGTTGCAGCATGTGTACTTTTTCTTGTTCAAGTGACTTTGTCATTTTTCAATTGTTTCTTAACTATTCCAAGGTCTTTTAGAGTTTATTTCAACTTGCTTGAAGTGACATTATTTTCTCATCAGCAACTTTGTGATCGTCTTTAGTTTTTTGTGCATTAGCTCTTCATGTTTTAATTTATCACATATTTGAATGAGTAATTTCTTATAATGTTCAACCTATTCAAAACATTCTTTTATACACAGTTTTTCTCTTACTTCATTGGAATTTCAGGATATGGATTTGAAGACTCGGTGTCAGAAGCAGATTTTACAACCTTTGGTTGTTCAGACTTTGCCATGAGTGCAACTTCTTGCTCTTTTGGATCTGACTTGTCACTCTAATCATAGTCTGTCTCATTTTCTGATTCATCAGATTTTAGATCCTTGTCTTTAAACCATTCATCATTAATTTCTAAAATCAATGCTAAAACTGAAATAAGATCGAAGTAAATTGTTCAGCATATGCACTCCAGTCATAGCCATCTTTTATGCTTACAACCAGTGCTTTCTTTGGTTCCTCAAATGATTTTTGCTCATCTTTCAATTCAGGCATAGGCAGACTCTGATATGATTTATGGAATGTTTTTTGAGTCGGCTGCTGATGTCTCTGATTATTTGAACTGCTTTGACCATTTCCACTTTGATTTCTTGGTGCTTTACATTCTCTTGAGAAATGACCATAACTATTGCACTTGAAACATCTTGATTTTGACTTGTCAAAACCAACTGTTTTGTTGGCACTAGGCTTGTAGTTCCTATTGATTATGAGTGCTTTTGTGTTCTGTATGCAAAAATCACCATATGCCAATTCAAGTCCATTTCTTCTACGTCAGCAGGATCCATCTCAAATAAATCAGTTTTGGACTTTTCATGAAAGCTGTAAATGCTGTAAAAGCAATTTTGGACTCTTCATCTGCATAGGATATTATAACATCTTTAACTTACTAGGATTAGCAGAGTTAGAAGATGGAGACTCTTATGGGTTTTTGGCACTATAGATTTTGGGAAGATTTTGTGGTTGTGCTGAGCTGAATAGATTGGGGTACTTGTGAAAAATCCTGTCCACGAATAGATCGCCCTGTCTTGTAACACCCGGTATTTTTTAAAGACAAGACATAAAGAATAAAAGAAAAAGAAAAGCAATTAAGTCCAAGTGGAGGGACCTAAAAGTGTAAAAAGGACAAAGTTTTTGAAAAGTTGGTGTAAGGTGGGCATGACCGCCCACCCTCACTTCACATCAACAATTCTTCGGCTAGAGAGGAGAAGACAAGAGGAGAGCAGAAACTCTCGGCTTCTAGAAGAAGAAGAATCGAATTAAGGTAAGAATTCGCGGGTTTTAAGTGTTATGACGGGTTTACCCGGTTATGGATGTGATTATGCTTATGTGTTGTGATTGGGCTCGTGTGTGTGTGTTTGTGGTGTTTTTAGGTGTTTGAACTCAATTCAAGCGGGTTACAAAGGAAGAAAAACACCAAGTTACACCAGGTGAGTTCTAGACCCTGGTTTTTACTTGTTTTCAACATCTTTGGGGTGAAAATTATTTAAATGATTTTCAAAGTTTCAGTATGTATGCCGTATGTATTGTGCATGATGAATGTGATTCTTGAATGCTTATAGGTTATTCATGTTAAGAATAGCCACATTAAGCTTAGAACAGATGGATTTGATGATGGGGTTGAAAACATACTAGACAATGTTGAATAGAAGGTCTATGCGCCTAGATAAGGCTCATGCGCCTGAAAATGCCTTAGAAAAGAAATTAAGTGTAATCCATGCGTCTAACAGAGCCCATGCGCCTAAGATTACCTTAGAAATGATTAAGTACAGCCCATGCGCCTGAACAATGGCCCATGCGGCTAGAATGTTAGCCGGACGACTAAGTGTAGGGCCATGTGCCCCAATAGTGCCCTGCGCCCAAGTGGCTCATGCGCCTAAGTGTCCATGCATCCGAATTACTCATGAGTCTAAGTGTTCATACGCACAAATAGTGCCCATGCGCCTGAAAGTTCATGCACCTAAAGTGAAAATGTTCAAGTGTTGGCTAATGCGCCTATATAGTGATGAAACGCCCGAACAGGGCTCATGCGCACAAATAGTTCCCATGCCCTAATGTTGGATCAAAAGAACCAATGAGCCTGATCAGAAAAACCTCTAAGTCCCACAGACATCACAACAACTGCTGAAGACTTGATCAGCTGTTTGACAAAGTCTGAAGACTTCAACAGCTGAAGACTAAAGTACTGAAGACTTCAACAGCTGAAGACTAAAGTACTGAAGACTTCAACACTGAAGACCAAAAAAGTGACCAAAAAGTCTGAAGATCAACACTGAAGAACAAAGTACTGAAGATCAATAGCTGAAGTACAAAGACTGAAGACATCAGCTGATGACAACAGCTGAAGTTCAAGTACAAGTACTGAAGCCTTCAGAGTTTGTTACAACAACTAAAGAAGCATTCTTCAGTTGTTGTGATGGTTTCCTTTCAGTAGTTTTCTTTTTGTTTCAGTATTTGTAAAACGACTGAAGAGCATGTTCTTCAGTCGTTGTAGTTTCAGTAGTTTCCTTTCAGTAGTTGTAGTGATAGTTAACACTTAGTATTTTTGTAAGAAGATGTCAGCTGTTTTGACATCTTCAGTAGTTGTGTTAACTTTCAGTAATCTGAATAATTCTGTTAGATGTCACTATCAAATGACATCAGCAGACGTCACATCTCCTATATAAGGAATGTTCCACCACGACATTCTTATATAAGGGATGATGACCTGATTGTAGGTGTGACATTTTGCCACCACGAAAGCGCGTATTGAATGAAATCTTGATTTGCAGAATTCTTTCTATAATCGTTTGTTCTTACTTTGAATATCAACTGTGTTCTTGTGAATTGTCTAATTCTTTATTTGATTTCCGCTACAATACTCTCTAATCAATCGAACGTAGATCACTGATCCTAACAATTGGTATCAGAGCTGGTTATTATTGATCGATCTAACAATTGATCATTGAAACTGCTAATCGATATTTGCATTTGATTGAATTGGCATATTTGCAAGAATCGGTATAGTTAAATTGAATTTCTGCTACTTTCGTTTTATTGCTTTCTGTTTTCTCTTGGTTCAATTTGGTTGTTGTGTTCTGTTCTAAATCTGTTAAAACTTAATTGATTTTGGTTGAATCTGAGAATGACTACTCCTTCTAATGACCCTCACAATACCGGTTCTTCAACCAAGCCTCCGATGCTGGTTAGGACTGAGTATAACATATGGCAACGAAGAATGCTTTATCACCTGTCTGTTAACAGTTCAGGTTGTTGGACATCAGTGGTACTGGTCCACATAAGCCTATGGTGAACAATCCGGAAACTAATCAAATGGTTCCGAAGAAGAAGAACAATACTCAGATGAAGATTGGAAACTGTTCGAGATTGATGCTAAAGCCCATGGAATTCTGGCCATGGCACTGCCGAATGAAATCTATTCCGGGCTTATGCATCATGAACCTGCTCATGACCTCTGGAATGCACTGAAGGAACAATTCGGTGGAACTGATGTGGTCTTAGCAAACAATAGAAATCCTTGCCCACAATATGAAACATTCTCTCATAGGAAGGGTGAGACACTGACTCAACAGTTTGAGCGTTTTTCCTGTTTGATCTCTGAGCTAAAAATGGTCAAACATGAATATACCAATAGCCAGATGAACAACAGATTCCTTAGATCACTTCTTGAGAGATAGGACACATACACTATTGTCCTACGCTCCAGTGCAAATCTGGATAAACTATCTCTCACCCAACTTCATGGGAAACTGCTTACATTTGAGAGAGAGATAGAGCAGAAAAGGAAACTGGCATCATCAGGAAAGCTCACTAATGACTTTGTACTAGGGAACACTGCCTTGGTTGGTCATGAGTCAGAATATGCTGCATCTGAAAGTAATTATGATGAGCATATAGATTTCTCTTCAAACAGTTCAGATCATGCATTCATTGGTGTTGATAGTCACTCAGGCTGTAATAGTGACAATTTATGTTTTATCATGGATGATTTGAAAGGAATAGCTGATGATGATCTAGAAGAGATGGATATTCTGAGCCAAATAGCCTTGATTAATATCAGATCTCAGAAGTTCTATAAGAGGACTGGCAGGAAATTTCCAGGACTTTCTGGCAAAACCAAAGTTGGTTTTGACAAGAGTAAGTTGAGGTGTCACAAATGCCAAAGGCTTGGACACTTTGCAAGAGTGTAGATCATTTGGATCTAACTCCTCTGCACCCTTTGTGACTTTTCCAAGCACTAGTCCACAAAACAGGGGGCAACATCCTGCTAGTTCTGGTCATCATTCACAACCTGCTTCACCTGCATATTTTGTCCCTCAGGGTCCAATGTCATATCCGTATCCCTGCTATTACATGCCTCAGCCAAATCCAGTTCAAGTCCTACTGCACAACAACCACAAGCATTACTGAGCCTCTACCATCTCATTCACAACCTCATCATAGCTTTTTCACCCCTGGTAATGTTGACTAGAGCAGTTTACCAGATGATCTCTCTGGTACCGAACAATTATTTATGGTGATGGTCAACATGGTAGTGAACATCCTTTTGGGAATCTACCTCTCATGGCCCTGGAATCTACTGAGGGTTCATGCTCCAATGCATCTTCTTCACAGGTAACCCAGGTATCCTCTGAGGCTAAGGCCAAGCTTTGTTTTGAATCTTGCATAGATGCATTTGTCTCTATTAGAGAAGCAAATATAGCTGTAATTAATCAAAATCTAGAGCTTGAGCAAACTATTTCCAAAAGAAAAGCTGAATATGAGTCTGTCCTTAAGGAAAAAGATGATGAGATTATAAGCTTAAATGCCAATTAAGTGATGAAAGGCTAAGCTAGAGGTCATTCTGAGAACCATAAGGAACTCAAAGAAAAACTTGCAGTTACCCAAGTTGAGTGTGACCGCTGGGTGTCATCCTGCAAGGGATTTGAAATGCTGCTCAGTAAGCAATCTGCTTCGAATGTGAAGTTTGGAATTGGTTATAACCATATTGCACCTCTAACAGATTTTACTCCAAAACCAATAGTAAAATCTGAAAGTGAAAGCAATCTCCAAACCACATTATCATGTGCATCATCCACAAGTGATCTCCAAAATCACAAGATGAAATAAGGGTTGATACCTTAGCAAGTCAATTGGCTGATGGGTAACTACTGATAAGCACATGAAGCTGAGCATTTCAGATGTTGTTCCTCAAAGTAACTTAAGTACTGAAAGGCAAGTTACAACAACTGAAAAGCATTTCAAATCAGCTGAAATAAATGGATTAACAACTGCTGACAATAAACAGCTGAAGAACAACTCTTCAGTTGTTACAGATTCTTCAGTACTGAACAAAATTACTGAAAGGAGGAAAGTACTGAAGAGCACACCTTCAGTAGTTTCCACATCAGCAGTTGATCAATCCAAGATGAAGAATAAGCCATGTGAAAATGTGGTAAATTCAATCATCTTTCTGATGAATGTTGGTATAGAAAGGGTTCCAAACTCAACAGAGATAAGCTCATTAAAATCCAGATGGATGAAATGAAAACTGAGTTTGAGACTAAGTTTGTACCGCAATCATTCCATTGTGATAAACCCAAGCCTTCAACCAAATTCAAAAAGAAGGATAAGGTTCATCACAAAACAGCTGATGGTGCTCCTCATAATAAAAACATCATACTAAGTCTGTTAATTTAAGGAGGAAATGGTGGATCACAGGAACTCATCAAACACAAGTACTGATATGTCACAAGAGCTGAAAGCTTTGGCTACAAATCAGACACAACTTGTTATGATGGTTCAGCATTTGTTGGGGAGAGTCAACCAATTAGATGCACCTGTGATCAAATCACTGAAAAGGCATTCCAAGCCCAAATCCAAGGAATCCATTTCAGCACCATCCTTCTTCAGCTGTTAATCATAAGAAACAAGTTATGGTTGCATCTGTTGATGAAAACAGACCCAAAACCAAAAAGGTTTGGGTCTCAAAATCTAACTAGTTTTCTTTTATGTAGGGTTATTCAACATGCCAAAGGAGCATCTGGTATGTAGACAGTGGAGGATCTATTCATATGACTGGGAGCAGTTCTCTTCTTAATGACTACTCTCAAGGAAAGAAGGGATTTGCTTCATTTGGAAATGATGCCAGAGGTTACATCATTGGGAAAGGATATGTGTCTAATGGACAAATCCGGTTTGATGATGTCAACCATGTGGAGAATCTCAAGTATAATCTACTAAGTGTCAGTCAGATGTGTGATAAAGGGCATGTTGCACTTTTCACAAGCTAGAACTACAGGATTCTGTCTTCCCAAGTTCTGAGGCTGATTGACAAGGTAATGGATGAATATACTCTCCTGAAGGCCAACAGGATCGGAAGAGTGTATGCCTTGGATTTGTCAAAGAAGATTGATTTGAAGGGTCATCCATGCCTGTTCTCCAAATCCTCTCTTCAGGAATCTAAACTATGGCATAGAAGGCTGGGTCATGTCAATCTCAGAAACATGAATCAGCTGATCGACAATCGTTTAGTGAGAGGTTTATCAACAAAGGAGTTCCATTGTGATGAAGCCTGCACTACTTGTTTGAAAGGAAAACACACAAAGTCTCATTCCCTCCCATTGAAGAACCTAAGTCCACTGCCTGCTTGCAGTTACTGCACATGGATCTATTTGCTCCTGTGAGAGTGATGAGCATGGCAAAGAAGAAATACTGTCTGGTAATTGTGGATGATTACTCCAGATTCGTATGGACTTTATTTCTACGTTCAAAGGATGAGGTTGCTCAGAAGATTACAAACTTTATGCTGTATGTTGAGAAGCAGTATTCCCTATCAGTCAAGTGTATAAGGAGTGACAATGGTACTGAATTCAGAAACCATACACTTGATGATTTTTATCTTTCAAAAGGAATCAAAAGGCAATTTAGCCTCCCAAGGACTCCAGAACAAAAATTTAGTAGTGGAGAGAAAGAACAGGACTTTAATTGAAGTTGCAAGGTCCATGTTGGCTGACTTTGGTTTGCCTTTGACCTTTTGGGCTGAAGCTGTCAATACAGCTTGCTATGTCCAGAATAGAGTGTTAGTAAATCAGAGGTTGATGAAGAATCCATATGAAACTCTACATCATTTGGCTCCTATTATTTCATTCTTCAGAGCCTTTGGATGTCCTGTTTCATTCTCAACACAAAGGGTCAACTCCACAAATTTGATCCTAAGGTGATTGTAGGGTATTTTGTAGGTTATTCATCCACTTGCAAGGCTTACAGAGTCTTCAACTACAGAACAAAGATAGTTGAAGAAACCTTGCATGTGAAATTCAATGAATCTCCTAAGGATAAAATTCCACAAAACCCTGTGGAGTTGTTTGATCTGGACATACTGCAATATGCTCCTTATCGAACTCCAGCAGTTGCAGATCATGTGGATAAATCATCTTCTGCACCAAGTCTTCCACCTGGTGGTACTGAAGATGATGATGATATCAGTACTCACCTTTTCAAGTTCAGTGACCAACTGCCTGAGTCTGCTAACTTGATGTTCCTGTACCTTCAGCAGCTCCATCCACAACAAATGCTGATGAGATTCTGATTCCTCTACATCGTTTGATTTGCCATCTAATACTTGGTTTCAAGAATCTGAATCAACATCTGCTGATGCTGAACCGGCTACAAACACTTGCCCTAATCATATTGTGCACTAAGATCTGAAGAATCACCTGTTAGGATCAGTGATCTACGTTTGATTGATTACGGATTATAGCAGCGGAATTAACAAAGAATTAGCCAATTCACAAGAACAGAGAGATATTCAATGAAGAACAAAAACGGTTATAGAGAGAGAATTCTGCAAATAATATTTCATTCAATATTCGCTTTCGTGGTGAACAGATGTCACAATTACAATTAGGTCAACACCCCTTATATAAGAGATGTGACGTCTGCTGATGTCACTTGATAGTGACATCTAACAGAATTATTACAAACAACTGATAGTTAACACAACTACTGAAGATGTCAAACAGCTGACATCTCTTACAAAAGATCCTAAGTGTTAACAGTTATTACAACTACTGAAAGACATAAAACAACTGAAACTACAATGACTGAAGAACAAGCTCTTCAGTCGTTTTACAAAACTACTGAAAGTAAAAACATAAAACTACTGATATCACAACTACTGAAGAAGTACGCTTCAGCTGTTGTGACAAACTACTAAAACTTCAGTACTTGGTCTTCAGACTTTGAACTTCAGATGTTTCATCAGCTGATGACTTCAGTAGATATCATCAGCTGATGTCTTCAGTCTTTGTCTTCAGACTTTGTACATCAGTTGTTGATCTTCAGTACTTGTAAACTCTTCAGTTGTTGTACTTCAGTACTTTGAACTTCAGCTTCAGTACTTGTGTTTTTCAGCTGTTGAAGTCTTCAGCACTTGATCTTCAGCTGTTGGAGTTTTCAGTACTTGTCAAACTGCTGATGGAGCTTTCAGCAGTTGTTGTGATATCATGTGGGACTTAGAGGTTTTCTGATCTTGGCTCATTGGTTCTTTTGGTCCAACAAACTCCCCCTGAACCAATGCAGCCAAAACCTCTAATTTATTTATTATCCCACTTATTGTTGGCAAAAAGGTTGGTCTTTTTCTTTCTTGATCAGTAGAGAAGATGACCCATATAAGCTCCGGCCTGGGAAGAGATCTCAAGTATTTTTTTGGCAAGATATGAATGGGAACTCTGTTTTGGGGAACTGGACACAGAGCTGTTATCCCATTCATGAGATCTACCTCCTGTGTATGAGCCTGTAGGATTCTCTGGTGTAGGCTCTGAGAAACATGATTTGTTCTTCCATGGTCAGGTTCTCTGCTTCACCATCGAACAATCCTTCTCGCCCATACAGCTCTGAGATGTACTTGGCCTGTTTACCATTCTTGAGCTCAACTGTTGTAATCTGTCGATATGCAAACTCATCAGGATGATTCCCTTCGAGTAACAGACTGAGCTCATTTTGCTTGAAGTTCTCAAGCCTCTTGTAGACTAACCCCTTTTTAATAATTCTGTTCTCTAGCATCTTCTGGGGTGGTTGTTTAGTCTCGTAGGCCTTCTTGAAATCTTCGACAATCTCCCAGGGTGATACTACAAGGGCCACTGTGATCTCTTCATCTACGATCCTCTTGATTTGACCCTTGTATCTCGAAGGAATGTCTTCTTTACAATCCTGTGAGCCACCTAGGATCAGGCCATACTCTCACCCTTTCCTTCTGATATTGAAATGTGTTGGCGAGAGTGTACAACCTCAGAGCTTCTTTCTTCATGCTAATAATAGATGACGAAGCAGCATAGGTTTTGTCAATGCTTTTCAGCATTTCATCATCATGAAGCTTTTGCTGCTCCTCTTCTTCAATCTTGACTCTCACAACATCCATCTGTGAGGTGGGAGTGATGGGCATAGGTTGGCTTTCGCCAATGTTAGAACTGCAGACAGGGGCAGCCTATCTTCTTCCACATCATCCTCTTCTTCTTCTTCTTCTAGCCTCAGCACCCTTCTCTTCTTCTTCTTGGGTGCATCATCGGCAGTTGGTTTAGATGGTAAGGGAGTTGGTTTTGAGGGTTGAGGAAGTTTGGATTTGGGCTTTGAGATTGGTTTGGAGATTTGAGGGGTAGGCTGTTTTTGAGTGGGTGAAAGGGAAGGTTGTTCCAGCATTTTTGTTGTGAGTTTAGCCTTTGTAAGTCTTGCCATTTCAAACCTTTTTCCAGCCCCAGCCTCATCAAGGGCTTCAATGATAATCCCCTTATGGAATTGTTCAGACAGACAGATTCTGGTGGCTATAGCCAGAATACTGTCTCTGGTCCATGCGCGAATCTCCATCAAAGATCTTCCTAAGTATTTGGCAATAAAACAGATCATGATCTCCAATCTCTCCTTTTCCAGTACATCATACCCAGCCCATCGGGTTTGAATCTCCTCCACTTCCAACCTTCTGATCTCACTATCTAATGTGGCTGTATGAAAACCTTGCTTGAAGAGTTGTTCAATGATTTTATCCATGGATCGGCTGTGTGTATCATCAGCATCTTTTACCAGCTCTTCCAAGGATTTTTCTTAAGCAGTAGGTTGATCATCAGCACTTTTCTTTCGTTTATAGGTGATCAGTTGTTGCTCTTCTTTTTCCAACTGGGCTTTCTCCTGTGCCTTCTCATCTTTCCTCTTCTTTTCTTTCACTGCAGTACTCTCCCCTTTTGGATGCATTGGAGATAGGGGTTTGTACCGCAGAAAGTGACTTTTGTACAGCAGCATCAATCAATGGTTGCATAGTTGAGGAAATCCTCTCATCAATGGCTTTAGTAACAATTTCATTGATGATGGGAGTGATGAGAGGTATGGATTGTCGGAATCCAGCAGCCATCTGCTCTGGGGGGTTGTGTCCCGGAGAGATAGTGCCAAAAGCAGAGGCTGGAGGCTCATTTGAGTGAGAGGGTAAAGTGTTTGGGGAACCTTCAACTGAAGGTGCCATCTGTGGGTTGGTGGAGGCAGATGGTCTTTGGTCCGTAGAAGTTTTGGCAAGCAGCTCTTTGAGTCTGCTCACCTCCTCCTCTAGGATGGTGTTTTGGGCTAAAACGTCATAGAAAAAGCCCAGGTCATGATCAGCAGAAGCTGAATCACCTGACCTCCTGCTTGGAGCAGGATGAACATGCACCGAGTGTAGCTTGGTTGTAGCATGTGCCCTTATGTCTTGGTACTGGGGACTTCCTGCCTCAGGACTGTGTCTGTCATCAGCAGTTGCCTCTCGTGAGGTCTTAGTAATGTTACCATCCTCAACCTGATCATATGCTGACACAGGAGAAGTGGCAGCCTCACCAGAAGGTTCAATCTCCATTGCTACACTAGGAGAAGGAACATGGTAACCCCTATGCTGTGGGTTCTCAGCCGCACTTTGGTCCTCCCCCTCAATGGTAGAGGTGTTCCCAGTAGTAATTGGTATCTGGGAGGGGGTGAGGAGTGCAACTGAGTCAGCACTTGTGCAACTAGTATGGTTGGACTTTGGGGGGCGGTTGCATGGGGTGAAGGGATAGAAGCAGTGTGCACCTGGGAAGGATGGTGCTCTTCAATGGAAATCTCCTCAAGTGAGGAAGATCCCAGATGTGTGGGTATCCCTTGTGTGGTTGCTGCAGGCTCCTGTTGAGAGGAAACCTGAGCGGCTATGGCTGGAAGAGTCCTTATATCCACTAGGGGGTTATGACTAGTGGATATATCCTTCGTTTGTGTTGCAGGGGCATCCTCAGGGGACTCATTTCCCTGAGTAGCCGTTTTGGGTTTCTTTTTGGTGGGTTTGGTGGGGACTTTGGATTTGGATGTGGTGGAAGCTGTGGGTTCCCTCTGCTTGGGTTTTAGCATACGGGCAGCTTCTTTTAGAGTGAGGTCGGAGTTGTGCCTGGAGTATATCTCGGCCAAAACAGCTGGTGCAGGGACTCCAAGGCCAACAAGGCCATCAGATTTTAATTCATCCAAAATAATGGCCATCAGAAACCTGGGATATAATGGCCATCGAGTTGCCACAGGTTTCTGAGCCAAGTTCTTTATTTCTAGAAACACATTTGAGAAAAATTGAGCGGTTGGTGTTCTAGAATAGAATACAATACCTGCTGCCATTGGGATGACATTTGACCCCAAGAAGATGTCTTGGAGGCTAAGCAGACATTTACCATGTGAAAAATAAGTTTTTCAGCGTCATGGAAATGTTTCTTCAAAATGTTGTAGCCCGAAGAACACCTTCATACCCATGATTGATAAAGCACATATCTGTTGTGCCTTTTGGGTATTCAGTCACCGCGGCGGAGTCTTGTAAATGTAAAGCCGACGAATGATATCGGCTGTAACGACCACGGATTTCTGGTTGACAACTGACCGAACAGAGAGTTGACCGGTAGACTCATCAGTATGAACATAAGCATTCGACCAGAACTGACTGAGGGATTAGGATAAGTGGTAGGATTCAAGAGGAAGGCTGTACGGTATGGGGAATCCACCATTAAATCAATGGCATTATCATACTTGTTCCAGAAAGCCGATTTCGTGAGGTAAGCGACGCAGTTATGTCAGGGTTTTAGACTCATGGTCGCCATTGTTTGAGAGAAAATTTCAGAGAATAACGGCTAATGAAACTTTAGAGAAGAAGACAGGTATTTATAGGGTAGGGGTGGTAGGGTGAGAAAATGACTGAAGGGTGTGGTGTTAGTCGTCAGTAGTTTTAAACCGACTGTTGACATGGTATTACCCTTGCAGACGTTGAAACAGCTGAAGTCGTGGTTTTAGGCATCAGCAGTTAGAAAACTACTGAAGACCATGGTTTTGACTTCAGATGATGAAACAACTGAGGACTTGGTGTTTGTCATCAGTAGTTGTAAAACTACTGAAGACACTGGTTTTGTCATCAGTTGTTGTAAACAATTGAAGACTTGGTATTAGTCATCAGTAGTTATAAAACTACTGAAGACATGGTTTTGCTTCAGTTGTTTAGAATGAAACAGCAGATGTTGAAACAATTGAAGAGAAAGTTCTCTTCAGTAGTTTTCGTCAATTCAAAGCCTTTCAGCTGTTTCAAACTGTCCTCAACACTTACTCATCAGACTTTGCATCTGCTTTCAGGTGTTTCATAGGACGACAGTACTTATCTGTTTGTACTGATTTCAGTAGTTGTAACTACATCAGTAGTTTGGAACAGATAAAGTACATCAGTACTTGTGAGGCATTTAGCTATCAGTAGTTATAAAAACTACTGAAGGTATAAAGACTCATCAGTACTTATGTGTGACATGTTTACCAATGATCACCAGTAATTATTACTGAAATCATCAGTAGTTGTCACTTATTCCAGCTGCAGCATACCAAGCCTTAACACAAGGTTTTGGAAAGTGGAACTATCCAAAGGCTTAGTAAAAATATCTGCAAGCTCGTCAGCACTAGGCACAAACTTAGGATCAATCAGACCTTTTTCAAAACAATCCCGAATAAAATGATGTCTGATCTCTATATGTTTGGTCCTAGAGTGCTGGACTGGATTTTTGACAATACACAGAGCTGAAGCACTATCCATTAATAATGGAGTCTTAGTCTCTGTAATGCCATAATCCAGAAGTTGGTTCTGAAGCCAGAGTACCTGAGAGGTGCAACTTGCAGCAGCAATGTACTCGGCCTCAGCAGTTGATGTAGCAACAGATGTTTGTTTCTTACTCTGCCAAGAAATCAAACAGTTGCATAGGAATTGACAACCACCAGAAGTTGACTTTCTAGTTAACTTGCACCCTGCATAGTCACTATCTGAAAAAGCAACTAATTTGCAAGAGTGTCCAGTGGAATACCATAAACCCAGAGATTGTGTACCTTGCAAATATCTAAAGATTCTCTTGACTACAATCAAATGAGACTCTTTAGGAGCAGCCTGAAATCTAGCACAAACACATGTAGCAAACATAATATCTGGTCTAGAAGCTGTTAAATACATCAAGGACCCAATCATACATCTGTAAAGTGTTTCATCAACAGCTTTACCTTTCTGATCTGCATCCAGTTGTGTGGTGTTGCACATGGGAGTAGAACAGGGCTTACAGTTTTGTAAATCAAACTTATTCAAAAGATCTTTTGTATATTTTGACTGATGAATAAAGATTCCATCAACCTTTTGTTTGATTTGCAAGCCTAGAAAGAACTGTAATTCTCCCATTGCACTCATTTCAAACCTCTTTTTCATTAATGTTGTAAAATCATCACACAACTGGGGATCAGAGGATGCAAAAATGATATCATCAACATAAATCTGAACAAGTAGCTTATGCTGATCCACCTTCTTAATAAACAAACTTTTATCAATAGAGCCTCTAGTGAAATTATTCTTAAGAAGAAAAGTAGAGTGTGTCTTATACCAGGCTCTAGGAGCTTGTTTCAACCCATAAAGAGCCTTATCAAGTTTATACACCCATTCAGGATGTTTATTATCCTCAAAGCCTGGTGGTTGACACAAATAAACTTCTTCCTTTATTTTACCATATAAAAAAGCACTTTTGACATCCATTTGAAAAACTTTAAGATTGTGGAATGCAGCATAGGCTAAAAACAATCTGATTGCCTCTAGTCTGGCTACAGGGGCAAAGGTTTCATCATAGTCAATACCTTCTTCTTGTGAAAACCCCTATACAACCAGTCTAGCCTTGTTCTTAACAATAATCCCATTTTCATCAGTTTTATTCCTAAACACCCATTTAGTGCCTATTGCACACTTACCTGGGGGAAGAGGAACCAGTTCCCACACTTGCTGTTTCTTGAACTGAAGGAGCTCAAGCTGCATAGCTTCAACCCATCCATTGTCTCTCAAAGCAACATGGTAGTTCTTTGGCTCTAGCTGACTGATGAAGAGAGCATAGAAGCAGAAGTTAGACAATTGACTTCTTGTTGAAACACCAGCATTGATATCACCAATAATCTGAGACATGGGGTGATTCTTCAGTTCTTGATAAACAATGAGATCTGTGCAAGTGTTTGTAGAACCTTCAGCAGCAGCAGATGTTGATGAAGACTCTTGAAACCAAGAATTAGATGGTAACTCAAAAGATGTAGAGGAAACAGAGATCTCATGAGCATTTGTTGTGGATGGAACTGCTGAAGCTACAGGAACATCAAATTTAGCAGACACAGGCAGTTGGTCACTAAATTTGAAGAGATGAGTATTGATATTATCATCATCATCATCAATACCACCAGGTGGTGAACTGTTGACAGGAGCAACAGCAGGAGTTTGAGAAGGACATATTGTAGTATATCCAAATCAAATAGCTCCATAGGGTTTTGTGGAATCTTGTCCAAAGGAGATTCATTAAACTTCACATGCAAAGTCTCTTCAACTATCTTTGTTCTGCAGTTGAAGACTCTGTATGCCTTGCAAGTAGATGAATAACCAACAAAATACCCTGCATCCACTTAGGATCAAATTTATGGAGTTGATCCTTTGTGTTGAGAATAAAACAGGGACACCCAAATGCTTTGAAAAAAGAAATTAGAGGAGCCAAGTGATGGAGAACTTCATATGGAGTCTTCATCAACCTCTGATTTACTAAGGCTCTATTCTGCACATAGCAAGCTGTGTTAACAGCTTCAGCCCAAAAGGTCAGTGGCAAACCAGAGTCAGCCAGCATGGACCTTGCAGCTTCAATTAGGGTCCTGTTCTTTCTCTCCACTACTCCATTTTGTTCTGGAGTCCTTGGATGCTAAACTGCCTTTTGATTCCCTTTGAAAGATAGAAGTCATCAAGTGTATGATTTCTGAATTCAGTTCCATTGTCACTTCTGATACACTTGACTAGAAGGGAATACTGCTTCTCAACATACAACACAAAGTGAATAATCTTCTGAGCAACCTCATCCTTTGAATGTAGAAAGAAAGTCCATACAAATCTGGAGTAATCATCCACAATTACCAGACAGTATTTCTTATTTGCCATGCTCATCACTCTCACAGGACCAAATAGATCCATATGCAGTAATTGCAAGCAGGCAGTGGACTTAGGCTCTACAATAGGAGGGAATGAGACTTTGTGCTGTTTTCCTTTTAAACAAGCAGGGCAGGTTTCATCACAGTGGAACTCCTTTATTGGTAAGCCTCTAACTAAACTATTGTGGATTAGCTGATTCATGTTTTTGAAATTAACATGACCCAGCCTTCTGTGCCACAGTTTAGATTCTTGAGGAGAGGCTTTGGAAAATAGGCAAGGATGGCCTCTGAGATCTATTTTCTTGGACAGATCTAAGGCATACACTCTTCCTGTCCTGTTGGCTCTCAGGAGAGTGTGATCATCCAACACCTTATCAATCAAATGCAGAACCTTGGATGACAGAATCCTACAGTTCTGACTGGTGAATAAAGCAACATGGCCTTTATCACACATTTGACTGACACTCAAGAGATTGTACTTGAGATTTTCCACATGATTAACATCATCAAACTGTATTTCTCCATTGGAGACAAAGCCTTTTCCAATGATGTAACCCTTAGCATCATTGCCAAAAGAAACAAACCCCTTCTTTCCTTGAGAGTAGTCATGAAGAAGAGAGCTGTTCCCAGTCATGTGCATAGATCCCCCACTGTCTACATACAAGATGCTACTTTGGCATGTTGGAGAAACCTGCAATAATCAACACTCAGTTAGTTTTGGAGACCCAAACCTTTTGGTTTTGGGCCTGGTCTCATCAACAGATGGTAAACTAACAGGTTTGTTGGAAACAACAGCCTGAGAGGAAGAAGATGGTGAAGAAGAGGAATCCTTTGCTTGGACCTCCTTTTCTGTGGTTTCAACATAGGAGCATCTAATTGGTTAACTCTTCCCAATAGATGTTGAACCATCATAACCAGCTGTGTCTGATTTTGTGATAAAGCTTTTAGCTCATCAGACACATGCCAGTGGAGTTTGATAAGTTCCTATGTTGCACCTTCTTCTTCTGAGCAATCTCAGCTGTTACCTGTTTAACCCCTTCCTTTTTGGATTTCTTAGAGGACTTAAGGGTTACAGGATTTGATGTTGCTGATACAAATGTGATCTCAAACTCAGTTTTCATTTTTACCATTTTCTCTTTAATTTCTTCTTTATGTTTGAGTTGGAACCTCTTTTGTACCAACAATCATCTGTAAGATGATTGAAAAAACCACATACTTCACATGGTTTCTTCTTCATCTTAGGTTGATCATCAACTAAAGAGGGTGAAGCAACTGAAGACTTGTTCTTCTGTGCTTTGGAATCAGTGTTTGCTTTCTTGACTTCCTCTTTAGGAGCCTTCAAACTCTTTCTACTGACAGTTTTCTTCTTTTCAGTACTGATAGTAGTTGGAGTTTGAACTTCAGGTGTTAAATCCTGCTCTCTAGTCCTTTCAGGACTTTCAGAATTAACTCCTGAGTTGATCAACTCATTGATCATGTGAGTGTCAGCAATAGAACCATCAATATCGGCTGATAGGTTCTGAGAGGGCTTGATGCTGACTTCTACTTCTGATTGTGCTGTATCAGAAAGTAGATCACATGATGAGATGGATTGGTTATTACTCTCCCCATCAGATTCTACCTCTGCTCTGGGAGTAAAATCTGTTGGTGGAGCAGTGTGATTGTAACCAATGCCAAACTTCACATTGGAAGCAGATTGCTTACTAAGAAGCATTTCAAAACCTTTGCATGATTGTACCCATCTATCACACTCTACCTGGGTAACTGCAAGGGTTTCTTTGAGATCTTTATACTTCTCTAGAAGTATCTCTTCCCTAGCCTTATCATCAGTGATTTGGCATTTAAGTTTGTAAATCTCATCATTCTTATCATTAAGCACAGACTCAAATTCAGCTTTGTTTTTGGAAATTGTTTGTTCTAGCTCAATGTTCTTATTAATTAAAGCTACATTTTCTTCTCTAATAGATGCAAATGCTGCTATGCATGTTTCAGAACATAATTTGGCTTTTGCCTCAGAGGATACCTGTGATACCTTTGATGTAGAAGCATTAGAGGATGACGTATCAGCAGAATCCAAAGCCATAAGAGCTAGATTTCCAAAGGGACTGTCACCACCATGTTGACCAGCACCTGGGAACAGTTGTTCATGACCAGACAAGTCATCTGGTAAACTGCTCCAGTCAACAACACCTGGGGTGAAGAAGCTGTGTTGTTGAGATTGAGTTTGTTGATGAGATTGGGAAGGTTGAGGTTCAGGCAATGCTTGGGGTTGTTGCGCAATTGGAACTTGAACAGGATTTGGTTGAGGCATATAATAGCAGGGATAAGAATATGACATTTGACCCTGGGGGACAAAGTATGCAGGAGATCTAGGGTGTGAATGATGACCAGAACCAGCAGAATGTTGCCCTCTGTTTTGTGGACTAGTACTAGGAAAAGTCACAAAGGGTGCAGAAGAGTTAGATCTAGGTGATCCACACTCTCTTGCAAAGTGTCCCAGCCTTTGGCATTTGTGACACCTCAACTTACTCTTGTCAAAACCAACTTTGGTTTTGCCGGAGAGTCCAGGAAATTTCCTGCCAGTTCTTTTATAGAACTTCTGAGATCTGATATTAATCAATGCCATTTGGCTTAGAATATCCATCTCTTCTAGATCATCATCAGCTATTCCTTTCAAATCATCCATGATGAAGCATAGATTGTCACTATTACTGCCAGAATGACTATCAATACCAACAAATGCATGATCAGTACCATTTGAAGAGAAATATATATGCTCATCATAATTGAGTTCAGATGAAGCATATTCTGACTCATGACCAATCAAGGCAGTGTTGCCTGGAACAAAGTCATCAGTGAGCTTTCCTGAAGATGACAGTTTCCTTTTCTGCTCTATCTCTCTTTCAAATGTAAGCAGTTTCCCATGAAGTTGGGTGAGAGATAGACTATTCAGATTTGCACTGGAGCGTAGGACAATAGTGTATGTGTCCCATCTCTCAGGCAGTGATCTGAGGAATCTGTTGTTCATCTGGCTATTGGTGTATTCCTGTTTCACCATTTTCAGCTCAAATATCAAGCAGGAAAAGCGCTCAAACTATTGAGTCAGTGTCTCACCCTTTCTATGAGAGAATGTCTCATATTGTTGGGCAAGGATTTCTCTGTTTTTGCTAAGACCTCATCTGTGCCACCGAATTGTTCCTTCAGGGCATTCCAGAGATCATGAGCAGTTTCATGATGCATAAGCCCTGAATAGATTTCATTAGGCAGTGCCATGGCCAGAATTCCATGGGCTTTAGCATCAATCTCAAATAGTTTCCGATCTTCATCAGAGTATTGTTCCTTCTTCTTCGGAACCATTTGATTGGTTTCCGGATTGTTCACCATAGGCTTATGTGGTCCATGTACCACAGATGTCTAACACCTGAGCTGTTAACAGACAGGTGATGAAGCATCTACATTGCCATATGTTATACTCGGTCCTAACCAGCATCGGAGGCTTGGTTGAGGAACCGGTATTGTGAGGATCATTAGAAGGAGTAGTCATCTCAGATTCAATCAAATTCGATCAAGCTAAAACAAATTTAGAACAAAACACAACAACCAATTGAACCAGAAGATCTCACAATTAATGAACGAAAGCGACAGAAAGTCAATAATCTATAACCAGTTCTTGCGAATACGCTAATTCAATCAAACACAGATATCAATTAGCAGTTTCAATGATCAATTGTTAGATTGATCAATGATTAACCATGCTCTGATACCACTTGTTAGGATCAGTGATCTACGTTTGATTGATTACGGATTATAGCAGCGGAATTTAACAAAGAATTAGCCAATTCACAAGAACAGAGAGATATTCAATGAAGAACAAAAACGGTTATAGAGAGAGAATTCTGCAAATAATATTTCATTCAATATTCGCTTTCGTGGTGAACAGATGTCACAATTACAATTAGCTCAACACCCCTTATATAAGAGATGTGACGTCTGCTGATGTCACTTGATAGTGACATCTAACAGAATTATTACAAACAACTGATAGTTAACATAACTACTGAAGATGTCAAACAGCTGACATCTTCTTACAAAAGATCCTAAGTTTAACAGTTATTACAACTACTGAAAGACATAAAACAACTGAAACTACAACGACTGAAGAACAAGCTCTTTAGTCGTTTTACAAAACTACTGAAAGTAAAAAATAAAACTACTGATATCACAACTACTGAAGAAGTACTCTTCAGCTGTTGTGACAAACTACTGAAACTTCAGTACTTGGTCTTCAGACTTTGAACTTCAGATGTTTCATCAGCTGATGACTTAAGTAGATATCATCAGCTGATGTCTTCAGTCTTTGTCTTTAGACTTTGTACATCAGTGTTGATCTTTAGTACTTGTAAACTCTTCAGTTGTTGTACTTCAGTACTTTGAACTTCAGCTTCAGCACTTGTGTTCATCAGCTGTTGAAGTCTTCAGCACTTGATCTTCAGCTGTTGGAGTTTTCAGTACTTGTCAAACTGCTGATGGAGCTTTCAGCAGTTGTTGTGATATCATGTGGGACTTAGAGGTTTTCTGATCTTGGCTCATTGGTTCTTTTGGTCCAACATCACCCCATGTCTCAAATCATTGGTGGTATCAATTCTGTCGTCTCAACCAGAAGTCAATTGTCTAACTTGTGCTTTTATGCTCTCTTCATCAGTCAGCAAGAGCCAAAGAACTATCATGTTGCTTTGAGAGACAATGGATGGGTGGAAGCCATGCAGCTTGAGCTACTTCAGTTCAAGAAACAGCAAGTGTGGGAACTGGTTCCTCTACCCCCCAGGTAAGTGTGCAATAGGCACTAAATGGGTGTTTAGGAACAAAACAGATGAAAATGGGCTTATTGTTAAGAACAAGGCCAGACTGGTTGTTCAGGGGTTTTCACAAGAAGAAGGTATTGATTATGATGAGACCTTTGCCCTTGTAGCCAGACTGGAGGCAATTAGATTGTTCTTAGCCTATGCTGCATTTCACAATTTTAAAGTTTTTCAAATGGATGTTAAAAGTGCATTTTTATATGGTAAAATAAAAGAAGAGGTTTATGTGTGTCAACCACCAGGTTTTGAGGATAATAAACATCCAGATTGGGTATACAAGCTTGATAAGGCTCTTTATGGGTTGAAACAAGCTCCTAGAGCCTGGTATGAGACATTATCAAACTTTCTTCTTCAAAATAATTTCACTAGAGGCTCCATAGATAAAACTTTATTCATTAAGAAGGTGGATCAGCATAAGTTACTTGTTTAAATTTATGTTGATGATATTATTTTTGCATCCTCTGATCCCCAGTTGTGTGATGACTTTACCAATTTAATGCATAAGAAGTTTGAAATGAGTGCAATGGGAGAATTACAGTTCTTTCTAGGATTGCAAATCAAACAAAAGGCTGATGGGACTTTCATTCATCAGTCTAAATATACAAAAGATCTTTTGAATAAGTTTGATTTACAAAATTGTAAGCCCTGTTCTACTCCCATGTGCAACACCACACAACTGGATGCAGATCAGAAAGGTAAAGCTGTTGATGAAACACTTTACAGATGTATGATTGGGTCCTTGATGTACTTAACAGCTTCTAGACCAGATATCATGTTTGCAACATGTGTTTGTGCTAGATTTCAGGCTGCTCCTAAAGAGTCTCACTTGAGTGCAGTCAAAAGGATCTTTAGATATCTGCAAGGTACACAATCTCTAGGTTTATGGTATCCCACTGGACACTCTTGCAAATTGGTTGCTTTTTCTGATAGTGACTATGCAGGGTGTAAGCTAACCAGAAAGTCAACTTCTGGTGGATGTCAATTCCTAGGAAACTGTTTGATTTCTTGGCAGAGTAAGAAACAAACATCTGTTGCTACATCCACTGCTGAAGCAGAGTACATTGCTGCTGCAAGCTGTACTTCTCAGGTACTCTGGCTTCAGAACCAACTTTTGGATTATGGCATTACAAAGACTAAGACTCCATTATTAATGGATAGTGCTTCAGCTCTTTGCATTGTCAAGAATCCTGTCCAGCACTCTAGGACCAAACATATAGAGATCAGACATCATTTTATTAGGGACTATTTTGAAAAAGGTCTGATTGATCCAAAGTTTGTGCCTAGTGCTGATGAGCTTGCAGAAATTTTTACTAAGCCTTTGGATAGCTCGACTTTCTAAAACCTAGTGTTAAGGCTTGGTATGCTGCAGCTAGAATAAGTGATAACTACTGATGATCTCAGTAAATAAGTACTCATGATCATTTGTAACCATATCACAAATAAGTACTGATTCTGTTACAGAACTGATACAGTCATAACTACTGATATAAGTATAAACAGATAAGTACTGATGTCCTATGAAACAACTGAAAAACAGCCAAAAAGACTGATGAGTAAGTGTTGAGGACAGTATGAAACAGCTGAAAAGCTATGAATTGACGAAAACTACTGATGAGAATTTTCTCTTTAGTTGTTTCTAAAACTGCTGCTTCATCTTAAACAACTGATGGCAAAACCATGTCTTCAGTAGTTTCACAACTACTGATGACTAATACCACGTCGTGAGCTGTTTACAACAACTGATGAGAAAACCATGTCTTCAGTAGTTTCATAACTACTGTTTACTAACACCAAGTTATCAGTTGTTTCCAACATCTGAAGCTAAAACCATGGTCTTCAGTAGTTTTATAACTACTGATGCCTACAACCAAGACTTCAGTTGTTTCAACCTCTGAAGATTAATACCACGTCATCAGTCGCTTAAAACTACTGATGACTCATACCAAACCCTTCAATTGCTTTATAAACCCTATAAATACCTTGTCTTACAGAGCTTCATCATCTCAAACCTAACGTTCAAAAACTCAGAACCTTCTCTCACATCAATGGCGAACATGAAGCTTAAACCACGACACAACTATGTTGCTTACCTTACCAAATCACCCTTCTGGACAAAGTTTGACAATGCCATTGATCTAATGATCAACTCTCCATACAAAGCGGCTTTCCTTCTAAATCCTACCATTCATGCCGAATCCCTCCATCAGTTCTGGACGAACGTCACCCTCATCACTGGGGAGAATGACACAGACTCTCTCCAGTCGTTCGTCAACAATCGTCAGGTGGTCATCACTCCAGAAATCCTTCGCCAAACCCTACAACTGGATGATGCCACTTTCCCCACTGGGTATCCAAAGGGAACCATTGATCTATCATTTGCCCAACATGGATACCAGGGTAACCTTAGTGCCTCTACCATCCTGAAGAAGCATTTCCATGATGCGGAACGACTAACTTTTCATATGGTGAATGTATGCTTAGCTCCTAAGACTTCTTCTTGGGATAAAATGTCCACGAGGTGGAAGCAGGTATTATTCTCTATCCTTGACCAACAAAGCTTAAATTTTTCTGAAATATTATTTCTTGAACTCAAGGATATGGCCTCCAAGCCTATAGCTAACCGATGGATATTGTATCCTCGGTTCCTAATGGTCATTATAGTAAACCAGCTGAAAGCTGAGGGACTTGTTGGCCTTGGAGTCCTTGCCACGGCTGTATTGCCTGAAGTATACTCCAGGCACAACTCAGACCAATCACTCAAACTGGCTGCCAAACTGCGAAAACCCACGCAGCTGGAACCCACAGCCACCACCTCCAAATCCATTGTCCCCACAAAACCCAAAAACAAGAAAGCCAAAAAGGCTACTCAGGGAAATGAGTCCCCTGAGGATGCCCCTACAACACAAACGCAGGTTATATCTACTGGTAATAACCCCCCAGTAGATACACGTACTCACTCACCCTCAACCGCTCAGGTTTCCTCTCAACAGGAGCCTGTAGCAACCACCTCTGGGGCACCTATACATCTGGAACCTTCCTCACTTGAGGAGGTTGCCAATGAAACGCACCACTCTCCCCGGGTGCATACTGCATTCACACCCTCTCCCACTGCAACCGCCCCCCAAAGTCCTACCATCATCATTGCCAAAGTGCTGACTCAGTTGCACTCCTCACCTCCTCCCCAGATACCAATCAAAACTGGGATGGCCTCAACCATTGAGGGGGAGGACCAAAGTGCTTCTGACACCCCACAGCACAGGGGTTACCATATTCAATCTCCAAGTAGAAACGAAGATTCGAATTTCTGGTGAGGCTGCCACTTCTCCTGCTTCAGAAAATGATCAGGATGAATTTGGTACTATCCATAAGACCTCACCAGAGGCAACTGCTGATGAAGGACATGGTCCTGAGGCAGGAAGTCCCCCGTACCATGACCAAGGGGCACATGCTACTACTGATCTACACTCAGAGCATGTTCATCCTAATTCTATCAGGAGGTCAGGTGATTCAGTAAACACTGATGATGACCTGGGCTTCTTTTATGATGTTTTAGCCCAAAACACCATCCTCGAGGATGAGGTGAGCAGACTCAAAGAGCTGCTTGCCAACATTTCTCAGGATCAAAGACCATCTACCCCTCAAAACCCACAGATGGCACCTTCCTCTGAAGGTCTCCCATACACAGAGCCACTCCAAAACACTCAGCCACCTGCCTCTGCTTCTGGTACTATTTCTCAGGGACAGAACCCCCCTGAGCAAATAGCTGCTATCTTTCAACATTCCTTACCTCTCATGACATCAACTATCACGGATATGGTGCTTAAAACCCTTGATGAGAGGCTTCCCTCAATTATACAACCCTTGATAGAGGATGCTGTGAGCAAAAGGCTTTCTGTCAATCAACCCCTTGCAACCAATGCAACCAAAAAGGGGGAGATTCAGTCAGTGAAAGCAAAAAGAAATAGGATTGCAGAAGGAAAGAAACTGATAAGGAGAAGGTGAAGGATGCTGACATGGAGAAGGTGACTGAAAGTACTAAAGACTTTCATGTCACATACAAGAAAAGGAAGAATGAGAAGGAGACTGACTTGGAGATAATGGTGAAGAAGGCTGATGCCGAACATAGCCGATCAATGGATAACATCATTGATCAGTTGTTTAGGCAAGGTCACGACACTGAAAAACTTGACTCAGAAATCAGAAGACTAGAGATTGAAGAAATCCAAGCTAGATGGGCAAGTTATGATGTGTTGGAAAGGGAAAGGCTAGAAATCATGATCAGGTTCATAGCGAAATATCTGGGTAGATCATGATTGAGATCAAGGCATGGTCCAGGGATAGCATCTTGGCAATAACCACCAAGATCTATTCGTCTGAAGTATACACAAAAGGATTGGTTATTGAAGCCTTAAATGAAGCTGGTGCTGGGAGCAGGACTGAACTAGTCAAGCAATCTAAAGCCGACCTCACATCCAGAATGCTAGAACAGCCTGTCAACATTCCCACACCAGAACCACCACAACCACAACCCACTAAACCAATTCCCTTACCCTCAAAACCAATAGCCGATGATGTACCCCAGAAGAGGAAGAAAAGGGTACTGAGGCTAGAAGAAGAAAAAGAAGATAATAATGAAGATGAAGATAGGCTGCCAATCTCAGCTATTATACAATTGCCTAAGGCCACAAGTCACCTCCCAACAATTACTCCTGAAACTCAAAGACAAATTGTGAAAGTGAAGCTAGAAGAAGAAGAGCTTCATAAACAACATGATGAGGAATTGTTGAGGAGAGTTGACAAAGCATATGCTGCCACATCTTTAATCATCAACATGAAGAAACACGCTCTCAGATTATACACTCTTAAACATAATTTCAATATCAAAAGGAGAGAGTGAGGATTTGGCTTGATCCCAGGGTGTCTCATAGGATTCACAAGAAAAACATTCCACAGAGATACATTGGCCAAGTGAAGAAGATTGTAGATGAAGTGATCTCACTGGTCTTTGTAGTATCACCCTGAGAAATCCTAGATGACTTCAAGAAAGCCTATAAAGCTAACCTGACCCCACAAAAGATGCTGGAAAATAAAATGGTGAAAAAGGGGTTAGTATATAAGAGGCTTGAGGAAGTTAGAAAGAATGAGCTCCAGTTGTTCTTAGAGGGTAATCACCCAGATGAATTTGCTTATAGAGTAATAACAACTATGGAACTCAAAAATGGGAAACAGGTCAAATACCTATCTGAATATTATGGGCCAGAATCACCTTTTGAAGGAGGAGCTGAAGAGCTTACCATGGAGGAACAGATCACCTTCCTTGAGGCCTATACAAGGGGGTCATACAGACTCATTGTTGGGAAGTAGATCTCATGGATGGGGTAACAGCTCTGTGTCCAGTTCCCCAAGACAGAGTTCCCATTCATCCTTTGCCAAACAGATCATCGAGACTTCTTCCCAGGCCTGTGCTTACATGGGTCACTTCTGAGCTGATCTAGAAGACAAAAAGACCAAATCTTTCTGCCATAATAAGTGGGACATCTTCAATAAGTTTAGAGGTTTTGGCTGCATTGGTTCAGGGGGAGTTTGTTAGACCAAAAGAACCAATGAGTCTGATCAGAAAAACCTCTAAGTCCCATAGACATCACAACAACTGCTGAAGACTTGATCAGCTGTTTGACAAAGTCTGAAGACTTCAACAGCTGAAGACTAAAGTACTGAAGACTTCAATAGTTAAAGACTAAAGTACTGAAGACTTCAACAGGTGAAGACCAAAGTCTGAAGATCAACAGCTAAAGAACAAAGTACTGAAGATCAACAGCTGAAGTACAAAGACTGAAGACATCAGCTGATGACAACAGCTGAAGTTCAAGTACAAGTACTGAAGCCTTCAGAGTTTGTTACAACAGCTGAAGAAGCATTCTTCAGTTGTTGTGATGGTTTCCTTTCAGTAGTTTTCTTTTTGTTTCAGTATTTGTAAAATGACTGAAGAGCATGTTCTTCAGTCGTTGTAGTTTCAGTAGTTTCCTTTCAGTAGTTGTAGTGATAGTTAACACTTAGTATTTTTGTAAGAAGATGTCAGCTGTTTTGACATCTTTAATAGTTGTGTTAACTTTCAGTAGTCTGAATAATTCTGTTAGATGTCACTATCAAATGACATCAGCAGACGTCACATCTCCTATATAAGGAATGTTCCACCACGACATTCTTATATAAGGGATGATTGACCTGATTGTAGGTGTGACATTTTGCCACCACGAAAGCACGTATTGAATGAAATCTTTGATTTGCAGAATTCTTTCTTTAATCATTTGTTCTTACTTTGAATATCAACTGTGTTCTTGTGAATTGTCTAATTCTTTATTTGATTTCCGCTTCAATACTCTCTAATCAATCAAACGTAGATCACTGATCCTAACACCTAAGCACTTAGAAATTTATACAGAAATTTTCTGGGAGTGTGTGCTTTAGGGTTTTGACCGAGATTGACTAAGGGCTTTTTAATGATGATGTTTCATGCATGATATGATTACTTATGATTGTTCCTTATTATTGTTATTGCTATTATTATTATTACTTATAGTATGTGACTTTACGTGGTATGTTATTATCATCACGTAAAGTATCTCGTAATAATAAAGTGAAAGAGCAATAAAGAAAAGAAGAGGAACATTAGTGAAAATGTTAACAAGTCTTGCAAGCTTACAGGAGGTGCACGACCATGTTGTCGTTAGCTCAACTGTGTTGCGGGTTAGCTACCCTATTATGCACACAAGGTCAATCAATTGAGATTGGCAGGACCTTTGCAGCGTGCCCTAGGTGATGGGTTGGCCTTGTACATAGTACACAGAACCTTTTGAGGAATACAGTTGACCCTTTTAAGGGATACAGTTGACCCTTTCAGGGGATATAGTTGACCCTTTCAAGGGATACAGTTAACCCTTTCGAGGGATATAGATGGCGCATCACCTGTTTTCCATCGCGCATATAGGTGGGTATTGCTCACTGGTCCATACAGAAAGTGAAACACAAAGATAAAAGTTTACAGAACAAACAAGGCATACAGTAAAGAGAACGAACATTATTTGTTCATATAGTTGATGCGTGCTCGCATATACAGTACAGAGTTGTATTTTACAAAAAGATTATTTTCTTATACAACATATAGAAAGTATTTTATTACTTCTAAACTAGAGCTCACTAGCAACGCTGACTTTTATACATTTTTAGTTGGCTGGTAATTATTGCTGAGGATGGCATGAGGGTGAAGCTACTCGGCAGGAAAAGTCTGACATCCATTCGTATTTTTTGTTGCTTTTGTTTTGTAATGAAGTAAAACAATTCTTTTGTAATGAGTTAAACGATGATGTATTGCTCAACAACAGTGGTTTAAATGAAATGAATGGCTTTTGATAAATTATTTCCGCTGCTTAAGTTTGTTTAATTGTAATTTTAATGTTTTAATTGCTATGATTGACCAACTGTGAGTTTCCGGGAACGGGGCCTTACAAGTTGGTATCAGAGCCAAAGTTTAAGAGAATTGGGTTAAATAAACTCTTAAAACCTAAACTTAAATTGAAAATGGGACAAATGGAGGGATGTCAGCCCGAGTAGCTACGTGCCATCAGGTATGTCTTTTCTTAATGTTAACTGGTATTATGTGCGCATTCTATTTGATTATGTGCTCTTAGTAGATTTAGATATTGATTAAGTCAGGATAGGAGATGCTTGGGTGCGAAGAGTAAAGTAAGTGGCAAATCACAACTGGCCACTGTAATTAGGGACTTACTATACTTGACAAAACTAAGTATTACCGTGAATGACCGCGTTAGTGTTTGAATCTTATAGTGTGCTTTTAGAGGATGCCGGCGGTAGACCTTCAAAGGCCTCTCGTGGTGGAGGTCACGGTGCTGCTTCGTGACCCAAGAGAGGGAGACCCAGAGTAGAGAAAGTGGTTCATCAAGAACCAAAGACCCCTCATCCGGAGGGTGGCGACGAGAGCACCAATCTGAGGGCCTCGGTAAAGGAGGCTGTGGTGGAAAAGGTTCACCAGGTCATGCAGACGATTCTACCGTCTATGGTAACCGAAATGATCAAGGCAGTTAGGGAGGGAGAGAGAAAGGAAAGGGGTGGACCTACGGGTGAAAGAAGACAGCCTGAGACTGAGACGGTTCCGTCCGATGATGAGGACGAGGAAGAAGAGCCTGCGCCGAAGGCGGCCCGAGGTTGCAACTACGGGGTGTTTATGAGATGCAAGCCCCCTACTTTCGATGGGAACGACATTGTGGCAGCTGCTCACCAGTGGGTAATGGAGATGGAGGCTGTCCTCGATATCAGTGAGTGTCGTGAGGATCAGAAGGTGAAATTCACTACCCACTCCTTTGTGGACTCGGGTTTGTGCTGGTGGGATAACATTGTCCAAGCCGAGGGTAGCAGGGCCATTGGAAGAATGAATTGGCCTGAACTGAAGAAGCTAGTGATCGAGGAATTCTGTCCTCACAGAGAGATGGATAAGGTAGAAAGAGACTTCCTGTAGTTGGAGGCGGGAACGATGACACACCAGCAGTACACCACCAAATTCAATGAAATGGCGTGGTTGGTGCCCGATCAAGTGACACCATTGTCACGAAAGATTAAAAGATACATCCAGGGGCTGCCGACGGATATCCATAGGCATATGATTGCCGCCCGGCCGAGCACTTTGAGGTCGGCAGTTGACCTGGCTGGCAGATTATACGATGAGCGCGAAGTGGTGGTGGCTGAGGTGGATAAGAAGGATGGTGGTAGTCAGAACTGGAATGGGAAATGGTTTGGACGTGGTAGAATTGCTCCAAACAAGAAGGTGGCAAAGGTGGGTGATCGACGTGTGCTCACATCTGGATCAGGGTTGAGGAGGTGTGACAAATGGGGAAGGGAGCATACTGGTGAGTGCAGGATGGGGATGAACGTATGCTTCAGGTGTGGTCAGCCTGGCCATATCGCTAGAGATTGCAAGAAGCTGAGGGCAGAGAGCTCTGGAGCAGAGAAGAAGAAGCCGGTGGAAAGAGGGCAGAGGGTAGGTGCTAGGGCTTACACCATGACCCGGGAGGAAGCCAGAGCTGATCCCGATGTTGTGTCAGGTATGTTTCTGGTAAACCAAACTTGTGCCTCTATATTGTTTGATTCTGGTGCTAGTAGGAGTTTTATTTCTACTACCTTCTGTGCTAAGTTGCCTGTTATCAGTAGAAAGGTCAGTGCGTCATTTGATGTAGAAACTTCTATTGGTAGGTCCATTAGAATTACTGATGTGATAGAGGACTGTGCCATAGAACTAGAAGGTCATAATTTTGTTGCTAGGTTACACGTGATACCCCTAGGTGGATTTGATGTAGTACTAGGGATGGACTGGCTAGCAACCTATGAAGCAAATATTGTGTGTCGCAAGAAGATGATTCGATTAGTTGCGTCCGATGGGAGTTTGGTTACGATTTATGGAGATCGCGTCACGACGACCCCGAAAATGATTTCGATGGCGGTGGCGGGAAAGTACATGAGGCGTGGATGTAGTGCCTACTTGGCCTATGTAAATGATGTGAACGCGCCAACACCGCAACTATCTGATGTACCAGTTGTGTGTGACTTTCCGGACGTATTCTCGGAAGACTTACCCGGCATGCCACCGGATCGCGAGATTGAGTTCCAAATTGACTTGATACTCGGTGCTCAACCCGTTGCCAAGCACCGTATCGATTAGCTCCCATAGAAATGAAAGAACTCATGGGGCAGTTGCAAGAGCTGCTCGATAAGGGGTTCATTAGACCGAGTATCTCTCCCTGGGGTGCTCTGGTCCTATTTGTGAAGAAGAAAGATGGTAGTATGAGGATGTGTATTGACTACCGAGAGTTGAACAAGTTAACGGTGAAGAACCGATACCCCCTACCAAGGATAGATGATCTGTTTGATCAGCTCCAAGATGCCAGTTGGTTTTCAAGGATAGATCTTCGATCTGGTTATCATCAGCTGAAGGTGAAGGAGCAGGATATTCCTAAAACAGCTTTCCGCACGCGCTACGGTCACTATGAATTCCTTGTTATGTTATTTGGTCTGACCAATGCGCCAACTGCTTTTATGGACTTGATGAATCGAGTGTGTCGGCCAATGTTAGATAAATAAGTGATTGTGTTTATTGATGATATCCTGATTTATTCAAGGAGCAAAGAGGAGCATGCCGATCATATTCAGGAGGTGTTAGAGACCTTAAGAAGGGAGAAGTTGTATGCCAAATTCTCCAAATGCACGTTTTGGTTACGCAAAGTTCAATTCTTGGGTCACGTGATAACCCAGAGGGGATTATGGTAGACCCTGCTAAGGTGGAGGCTGTGATGCAATGGAAGTCTCCAAGGACGCCATCCGAGATTCGTAGTTTCTTGGGGTTGGTGGGTTATTATCGAAGGTTCATTCAGGACTTTTTCAAGATCGCTTCTCCACTGACCAAGTTGACCTGAAAGGATGTAAAGTTTACATGGAGTCAAGCTCAAGAACAGGAGTTCGAGGAGTTAAAGGTAAGGTTGACCAAGTTGACTCAAGGTAAGAATTCACGGTTTTTATGTGTTTCTGACGGTTTTTATCCCGGTTATGTGATTATGTGCTTATGTGTTGTGATTGTGCTCGTGTGTGTGTGTTTGTGGTGTTGTTTTAGGTGTTTGAACTCATTGCAAGCGGGTTACAAAGGAAGAAAACACCCAAGTTACACCAGGTGAGTTCTAGACCCTGGTTTTTACTTGTTTTCAAACATCTTTGGGGCTGAAAATGTATTTAAATGATTTTTCAAATGTTTGAGTATGTATGCCCGTATGTATTGTGCATGAATGAATGTGATTCTTGAATGCTTATAGGTTATTCATGTTTAGAATAGCCACATTAAGCTTAGAACAGATGGATTTGATGATGGGGTTGAAAACATACCGGAAACATGTTGAACAGAAGGTCCATGCGCCTAGATAAGGCTCATGCGCCTGAAAATGCCTTAGAAAAGAATTAAGTTTAATCCATATGCCTAAACAGTAGCCCATACGCCTAAGATTACCTTAGAAATGATTAAGTACAGCCGATGCGCCTGAACAGTGGCCCATGCGCCTAGAAATGTTAGCCGGACGACTAAGTGTAGGGCCATGCGCCCCAATAGTGCCCATGCGCCCAAGTGGCTCATGCACCTAAGTGTCCATGCGTCCGAATTACTCATGCGTCTAAGTGTTCATACGCACAAATAGTGCCCATGCGCCTGAATAGTTCATGCGCCTAAAGTGAAAATGTTTAAGTGTTGGCTAATGCGCCTATATAGTGATGAAACTCCCGAACAGGACTCATGCGCCCAAATAATTCCCATGCGCCTAAGCACTTAGAAATTTTTACAGAAATTTTCTGGGAGTCTGTGCTTTAGGGTTTTGACCGAGGTTGACTTAGGGCCTTTTTAATTATGATGTTTCATGAATGATATGATTACTTATGATTGTTCCTTATTATTGTTATTGCTATTATTATTATTACTTATAGTATATGACTTTACGTGGTATGTTATTAAAATCATGTTTCTAGTGATGAAACACAACTAAATCATCAATTAATTGTACAATTGCGATCAAATCACAGATTCAAGTGATCAAAAATGCTCAAAATGTCGTTTTTGAACTTTAATCACTGAACCGAAAGCTCTGATACCATTTGGTAGGTTCAAATGGATCGATCTACGATTGATATCAAGCAATTGACAATAATATAAACAATGAAATCAACAAACACAATATCAAAAAAACTCATAGATTTTTCATTGATATCAGTTGGATTACAAATGTAATTGAGAGAAAATATCTAAAACTTCGTTACCTGCACATACATAGCAATCCTATTTATACTAATAATCAAGAAAACAAAAAAGAACATATATTTACACAATAAGTCTCTAATCTAGGATAAAACTTATCTAAAGACTAAAATGCTAATCTCTCAAGGTTTCTAACAAAAACTAGTTAAACTCATTTTCACTATACTTTTCAATAGATACTTTGGGCTTTGACAAAAATTACTAAAAGGTTACTAGCAGAATGTTGAAAAATGAAATATAATTTTGACATATCGTCCTTCATATGGGAGGCATGTGAATGAAGTACGAGACCAAACAAGATTAATTGCGTTAAACTCAAGAGTGAACAAGAGAATGTCTAGGATATATAAAATGGACTGAAACTAAGAGTCCCTAAATTTATGTTGCATTTATGCATTTTTATTATTAATTCTATTTACCTGCTTAATTAAAAGTTATTATACCTGTTGTACTTCATAACATAAATAAATATGTTAGGAATACACTTTTTTCATACATCTTATAACATCTTTATTTTACTAAAGTCTTAGGGTATGCATTTTCTACTACGTGTTCTCTCTACATGTATCAGCATTCATCAAGCAACGTCAACTTAAATGTGTCAAGTCTCATTCAACTCTCTTGATAATTATATGAACCATTGTGCAGTGGCTTGATCCGGAGTTCCATTCAAATCCATTCTATGTTGGAGGAGATTCCTACGCTGGAAACCCTGTCCCCATAATCGCTCAACTGATATCGGATGGTAACAATTTCCTCCGTTGGTGCACGTTGTTAATAGAAATATAGATCATGGCTAAATTGGTCATTGTGCAGGAATGAAGCTGGCAATGAACCTTACATTAAACTAAAGGTTTTGACATGTACTAAATAAATTTAATACACTTACAAGATCAATCTGCTGAAGAGATAAAACTTTGTGCTACAGGGTTATGTGCTTGGCAACCCTATGACTTTTCCGGATGAAAGTAATTACAAAATTCGTTTCGCTAACGATATGGCGCTAATTTCTGATGAACTCTATAAGGTAACAGTTCGGCTACTATGATAGCTACACCATAAATTTAACATGCGTGCGTTTTTAGCATATAAAGTTGGTCATATGCGTTGTCTTTACAGTCATTTGTTCGACACTTGTCATGGAGAGTACCGATCAGACCACATTAGTCCTAGCAACCTACAATGTCTTCGAAATCTTGAATTGTATCAAGAGGTAAATTATTTCTACGCATAATTTTATCTAGCTCAAAATATAATGTTCTCCCGGTTGATGTAAGATTGAAGGATCATTTTTAGTGCATAGATGGGATAGAAAACTCCCATGTTTTAAAACCATATTGTGGAAGTCTTGTTTCGCCAATCGAACGGGTTGGTGAGATATCGAATGAAGAGAGTCATCTTCTTTCTACATTTTATTGTCGAGTAAGTTCTTCTCTATTAATTTGATGCTTTTGTTTGCATGCATATTTTAAAGTTATATAAGCAAATCCGAATCGATGTATATGTATAGAAGTTTGAAATTAAAGGACAGTTTTGATGGGTGTAGATTGATGCATATAGGCTGGCTTATTACTGGCTCGATGATGCTAGTTGTTAGAGAAGCACTGCATGTCCGGAAGGTATTCCTAAATTTTGTTAGTGATTTAAGTTCTAATAATTTGCTCAAAAATGCCACAACACACGCAGCGGACCGTAGGAGAATGGGTAAGATGCAACTGGGATCTAAACTTCACAAGAACACTCCATGATGTCAGACCGTATCATTTTAACCTCGGCAACAAGGGTTACCGTTCCCTTATCAACAGGTCTTCCTTAATTATATGACAACATGTATTTGATATATTTAATCTTTTTTCTTGTAAGAATACATCATTGGAACTAATGAAGTTTTATAATTTAACGCAGTGGTGATCATGATATGATCATTCCTCACCAGTCAACTCAAGCATGGATCAAGGACTTGAACTTCACTGTCATCGAGCAATGGCGACCATGGAAGTTTCATGGTCAAATTGCAGGGTAATAAATATTTTACTCTTTATATTGACAGGTACACGCAGACTTATTCAAATATGATGACATATGCTACAGTGAAGGCAAGAAGCAAGAACTTCTTTTGATTAGTGTTGATTATATAATGTTGTAAACAGATATGGTTATGTTAACTTGTAGGGTGGTGGGCACACAGCACCCGAGTACAAGCCCGGAGAATGTTTTGTCATGTTCAAAAGGTGGATATCTCATCAGCCTTTATAATTATTATTGGAAATATTTACACGAAACTTAATATTGGATATGTATTTAGATGGCCTAAGATATAAGTTAGAAACTTATGTTGGTTCTGTGTTTACACCAAGCGAAGGGGTGTGGAAATATTTCACAAGTGTTGGTTGATATTGTATTTAATGGTCTTGTTGTATTAAGAATAAAACACAATTAGAAAGTTACTTTGTATTGATAATCTATTCATCTCTCTTTTTAATTCACTTAAACCAAGCCTGTAAATTGAATGTCATGTGATGCTTCAACAAGTTCTAAAAATCATGATACTCGTATATAAATAAGAAAAAAGATAAGAAAAACAAAGATGTCACGAAATCAAATTGAAGGTCCGGTTAAACCGAAGGACCAGAAGCAGTGAACGAAGGATCGGACGGAGTTCAAGAGTCAGAATGAAATCGTTGTTACACTTAATATTGATATTATCTTAAGTTAGCATTATATTAGTTTAGCCTATGTAATTATCATATGTAGTAGGTTAGATTCTAAATGTTGTAACACCCTCCAGTTATATGTCCATATCTTGGCATCAAAATTTTTACGAAGTGCACGCCCCACTTTTTTAGAAAAATAATCATAAGTTTAAAATATGGGTTAATTGTTTAAAGTGGTAAAAGATAGAGGAAAGTTGGTGCGAAAAGGGGAAAAGCTAACATTTCCTCTATATAGAGAACAAAATCTGCCCTTTCTTTTTCTTGCACTTCTACCTTGTTAAATCTAGTGGGGAGAGGGAGAGAGAGAAAGAGAGCGCTCAAGAATGAAGATAGGTGTGTAATTTTTTATGCATCCTATATATCTTCCTACCAACTGTATATCCAGCCTTCACGTTCGATTAAACAAACACTATGTTGGTAATTTTAGTGTTACCAACACATATTTTAGTATCTTGAGCATGCCTAACCTGTCTAAAAGACCAGTAGTGTACTTTTTTCTTATAAGTAAATCCCATCTTGTAGTCGTTTCACTTCAAGTCTAAGTAAGGATTGTAATTTTCCAATATTGGTAATATCAAACTTCTTTATAATATTAAGCTTGAATTCCTTTTAGAAATCTTAGGATGAACTACCATATATACACAAAAATCACAATGAGCTCAATGTTCTGGTGTTTTAGTGTGCATTGCTGGTTTATTTTCACTTCATATTCACCACCATGAAATCACCTTATTTAAATTGCTTAAACATAATCTCGAGCAAATGCCACTATGAAGATCCATTAGAAACCATATGATACCGAAATGGTTTGATGATTATTTATTTGATGAGAGGCTCAAAAATTACTTTTTATTTGCCAAAAACAAGATGAAGAATTACTTTTTAATTGTAGAAGATAGCCTTAAAATTATTCAAGAAAAATAATTAAATATGCATAGGCTCAAAAAGTTGTTCAAGCTAAAGAAAGATTTAGCAGGGGAATTAATCAAATACAAGGCTGGAGTCATAGCCAACGACTATCTTTCCCCCTTAGCATCAAGAAGACTAATACTTGCTCTAGCCATCTGAGAAGGGTGGAAAGTTCACCACCTTCACGTTAAATCAACATTTCTTCATGATGAGTTGAATGAAGTGGTTTACGTGTCCAACCTGAGGGAGTTATTAATTGTAGATACATGATGTTCCTAGTTTATGTGTTCAAATATAAAAGTCTTTCACTTCTTACACATATGTAATGTAATGATTCAATGAAATATAATATGTGTTTGATGTTTATTAATTTTTAATTATTTCATATTATTATTGTGTTAAGTATAATCATATGTATGAATTCATAAATAGGTTTGAGGTTGTTGTACATGGTTCTTATTCAATAATTATTGAGAAATGTGTTCAACCTCGTCGGATGATTATTCATGCTAATGGACCATACGCATGAATATATCAAGCTTATGGACTAGTCGCACGACTGAACCAGAAGATTGGATCAGTCGTATGATTGAGACATAAGATTGAATCAGTTGCACGACTGAACCTTTAGTCGTGCATATGACTCAATCACATGATTCAGTCGCACAACTGAACCATGCTAATGGTTCAGTCGTACGAATGGAAACTGCAAACATATAAATACCACTTAGTTCGTGGAAAAACATAACTTTTGATAACACTTGAGAAACTTTGAGAGATATTTCGTATATTCACAATCCCTAGCCATCCAGAATGTCCAGAACAGCCAATCCCACTTCAAATTTTGATCTTGATAGATCCCTACTCGTTCTTAACGTTTAGTTCATTCTTATATCGATCGGGTTATCATTCTCATTGATTGGATCGCCAATCAAATAGGATTCCACACTATTTGATCTGGTTTCATGCAGAATCTGTTAGTATTCCATACGTACATGGTCCTGACAAGTGGTATCAGAGCATTGGCTCTTGATTTTGTGTGGATTCGATTAGTTTTGGTGTTAAAACCTACGTTTTAATTCAAAAGAGTCACCACTTTGCTTCTAAAGGTGTTTTTAACGTTTACATGCATTAAAGTTTTGTTTTTCATCATACGGCAGGTTAGGGTTTCTGGGAAAATATTGTTTTGTGTCTAAGTGTCAAAATATTCGATTTTGCAAAAAATAACAGCCTTCGGTCGCACGATTGGTCCATTTGTACGCTTGAACTCAATGGTATACTCCATTCGTATGACTGAACTCAATTGCATACTCCATTCATACGATTGAATAACTCCAGTCGTTTGATTCCAATCGTCTTGTTCAAACGCACAACTGAATCCAATCGCACAATTGAACTCATTCGCACCCTTCATTCGCATGAGTGACCCATACTCATAGTCCATTCGCACGAGTGAAACTGTCCTGTTTTAAAAGTACAAATTTTAAAGCAATGGAAGATCAATTTGCTGCATTTACTGCTAGAAAGGACTCTCGCATCCAGAACCTTCGGCTTCTAGAGAATGAGATTGGAAATCAAAATAAACCGCCGAAGCTATTACGTTAGATGAATACCCATAATGGAAACAATGGTTTGAAATCTATTTAAATGGAGTTGATCCTAATCTTTGAACATCCATTGAGACTAGTTACACGGTACCAGTCAGTGCTAATGGAGTCAAGTTAACCTTGGGAGGAATGAGTGAAGCACGGAAGATTCTATTCAATGCTGAAAAGAAAGTTTACGCATTGTTGACTCAATCAATACCAAAGGACATCTTTCATCGGTTCTCTAAGAACAAGCATGCTAAAAATTTATGGGAAGCATTGGAGAAGAGATATGATGGAAACGCAACTCTCAAAGCACTTAAGGCTAAAGCTCTCAAAAAGGAATTTGAAAATTTCTCCTTGATAGGAAATGAGAGCTTGGATGATATTATTGACTGATTCTATCATCTAATGAGTAAGTTGCACACTCATGGTGTGACAACTTCTACGGAAGATAAGTTTCAAGCTTTGCTGATGGTTTGCCAAATAAATGAGATTCATTTGTGTCTAATCTGAGACAAAATGACATTCTTGTGACGTTAGAAATAAAATAATTTCATCTTGAAGTTAAGAGAGGAAGAATTGAGAATGAAATACAAGTTGAAGAAAGGATCTTATGTTAGAATCCTTCACTTTACAACTCAGTTCCAACTCCAGCTGTTTCAGGAGCACCGCTACAAACAACATTTGTGTCTAGTTCTTCTGCTCCTTCCCAAACCAGTACCTCAGGAACCGAAACGTCAGGGTCATCTAGAACCCAATACATAGTTCCTGAAGCAAATACAATGAAGTTAAAGACCGAGAATCTCGGTAATGTCAGAGTGGAAGTTGCCAAAGAACATATGGATCTTCTAGCGGCGGTTGTACAATCTTATGATGGTTTAGTTGCAGGTAAGAATGAAATTGTCATATTGCAAATGAGGATTATGAGCAAGTTGATGAAATAAGCTGGAAAGAATGGACGTAATATGGGCCTTGGCTAGTGCTGTCAGAAAAGCAAAGAAATTTGTCAAAAAGACGGGGCAGAATCTAGTAGCCACTAAAGACACGACTTTGGTTTTTGTTAGGATCGTGTACGTAGGGAGTACTAACTGATGATGCGTGAAACCAGATTAAATAATGTGTAATCCTATTTGATTGGTGATCCAATCAGCAAGAACGCAATCCCGATCAATCTAACGATTAAAGAAACGTTAAGAATGAGTAGAAGATGATTATATGTGAACTATAAACTTGGAATAGGGTTTCTGGACGCTCTGGACGGCAAGGTTATGAGTATGTGTTGAAATTCTTCAAGTGTCATGTTTTTCCACGAATTAGGTGGTATTTATAAGTTATGGTTTTCCAATCGTACGACTGGACCATTAGCATGGTTCAGTCGTGCGATTGAATCATGCGATTGATCCATACGCACGACTAAAGGTTCAGTCGTGCGACTGAGTCAATCTTATGTCTCAATCTTGCGACTGATCTAGTCTCTTGGTTCAGTCGTGCGACTAGTCCATTAGCATGAGATATTCATGCGTATGGTCCATTAGCATGGTCCATCTGCATGAAGACTCATACGACTAAGTTTGAAGACATTTCTCAATCATTATTGACTAAGAGCTATGCAGCACAACCTCAAACCTATATAGTAAGTTCTTTACACTTTAACACACAATGATACAATGAAATATTAAATATTATAAGCATCAACCACATATTATATTTCATTCAACTCATTCATTTCATATGTGTAAAACATTACAGACTTTTACATTAAGCACATAAACTAGGTACATATACGTATCAACAAACTCCCCCTTGGACCTAGTTTAATCTATTGTCTGACATTCATCATAAGCTCTTCGAATTTCTTGTACTTCTCCTCTCTTGTGACTCCTACGTGTATTTCAAATGAAAAGCAGAGCCTTATGGAATTGGAGAGCTTGTACAATATCTTGCGCGTCATAGAACAGTGGCCACTTGTATAAAGTGTAGACATCATCAACAGGCAAGTTGGTAAGCCACATTGGGTCGAATACCCTGATAGTTTCCAATTTCCCTCTCTATTTTGAACTATGACTGGTTCACTCGCCCTCTAATCATAGTACCACCATTTGAAGTGTGGTATGAAGTCTTGAGGCATTTCACGTAAGGGAATCTTGTACATTATATGTTGGGGACTCCACTTCAACACAACTTTAGGCTTTCCAGATATGGGATCCACTTCAGACCTATGAATGTACCTCTTCGGTTGTTGAGGTCTAAAGGTTACCCATATGGTGTGGTATTCCTTCTTTAGGGCAGCCTCAAACCAACCTAACATCTTTCTAGGATCAACATATAGCAGATTTAAGCCTGCCAATTGGTTGAGCTCAAAGCCTAGGAGAGTCTTTAGATCATATGGATATGTGAAGTACTCTATTCCCTTTTCCTTCTTTATAGCATAAACATTTAGATCCTCAAAATACGCCCACGCTATAATTTTTCCTGATTCCTTTTGATGTTTCTTGACGTTGTAGAGCTTGGTGTAGGCATTTTGCTTTGGAGTTGTGCGTTGAGCTCGTATTTCAGCAAAACAAGCCGCCTATTCAGCCTTTCTTATATCAACATCTGCATCTGAGGCTTGGGCTTGGCTTTCAACCTTATCCTTTTCCTTTTCCATTTCATCCAGCTTTTCATATATAGCACTGTCAAGAGTCTCACCCAAGTTGGGGATCACATTGCCCTCTCGGTCAGTGTACTCTGGATAGTGCTTAGACGTGACATCCTTAATCTCTATTTCATCAACATTGTTCAGCACGTCATCATTAATAACCTCGACATTTGGAGCGTCTATGACAAGCTCGTCTGGATTGAGTTTGAACATCTTAGCGAGTTGCTCGTCAGTCAGATTGTGAATGATTTCTCCTTCTTCGGGAGTGGAGCTCACTGTCCGTTTGACAATCCCTTGCAAATCAAGAATCATGGCGAATTGAGACTTGATTTTGCTGCAGGGGAGCAACATCATATTCATCTTGCTATGATGTTTGATCTGCTTGATTTAAACATTCAACACATTAATCATTAGTAATTAATCAAGACATTTAAACATTAGATAAACATAGATAAACATTAATTACATAAATATAGTATTTGAATCAAGTACAAAAGTTTTCTAAATACAAAACATCGAAACTTTACTTTTATCTTTATCGGTCAATTCTTCAACTGCAGGAGCTGAAGACGATGCTCCTTGATCTTATGCTCACTTAGTACGCCTTTCTTGACCCTGAGCAGAGGCTGATGCAGCAGCATCACCTTCTTCATCATTATCATCATCTCCTCTCTTCTTTCCACTCAGTCCTTCTTCATCATCCTTATCTTCTTCACCAAAATCATCATCTCATCATCATCATCATCATCATCATCATCATCATCACCTTCTCTCATCTTTAAGGGCTCATCTTTGGATCCTTTCAGCCTGAGCATGATCTTTTTGTTCTTTTCCTCCAAATTTTCAATCCTCTTAACCGAATGAGCATTTTGCTCCTGAAGCTGTGTAATCTGCTGAGCTTGAGTAGCATTGAGCGCCATACACTGGTTTAGCTGTGTAACTTTTTGCTCATTGGTAGCTAGCAGCTTTAGCACCATTCTGTTTAGGTTGGCTAGCTGTTCCTCTACCCTGATGGAGGGTAGAGTGCATCCATGGCTCAGTGGGACTTGAGCAGATGTCCCGGCTCGTTAGGTGGTGGTGGATGTGGTGAATATGGGAGGTGGTATAGGAGTGGATGGTGAAGGGGTGACTGTGATGATGGTGGTAAGAGGTATGCATTGATTGTGGCGTTTATTTGCTCGTCACTCCTTATTAGAAATACGTTGATTGTGTTAATAAGGGATAAGATGGGAACCCACAACAAGTTGAACAACTTAATTTGAATTTAAATCACCAATGAGGTCTAATCATCTATTGTGTTGAATCTACCGACACATCATATAATGGTCTAGCAATCTCTAGGTCTACTTTCTCTGTGTTGCCTTAGTAGCATACCGGTTTTAATATCATTTTTCCTTTTATTTTGCTTAGAATTCTCAAACTTATACTTCGAATTTTGCATCATAATCATTTAAATTCTTTAAAAGTCCCAAACTATTTGACCCCTGTGTACTATCATTTTCTATTCACATTGACTCCATATCACAGATTTGATCTCATTTCTATTAGCTAGATTGTCCTCCTCCCTCATTTTTTTATTATAAGTAATTAAATTAAAACAACTAATTTAATACTAATCTAACCTATTCTCCCCTAAAATTCTAAAACCGAAAATATTTTTTGTGTTTTTTTGAATTTTCAATGAACAGGAAAATAAGATAAAATAAAAAATGTCGGACTAGGCACTTTCTTCCTATAAAATCACATCAGTTTTCTTTTTCGCAGCATTAACCTCTAATAAATGTAAAAACCTCGGTTTATCAAAATCTTTTGTGTACAGGTCGGCGCGTTGAAAATCCGTAATTATTTTAACCACATCGATTAATTGCTTTTCAAAACAATCACGTATAAAGTGATACTTAATTCCGATGTGTTTAGTTTTAGGATGTTGGACTGGATTTTTGGTGACAGCAATAGCAGGAGAGTTATCAATAAAAATAGCAGTGTTAGAGAATTGCAAACCGTAGTCATGCATTTGCAGTTGAATCCAAATGATCTGCGATCAGCAACTTGCAGCAGCAATGTATTTAGCTTCACAAGTTGACAGAGCAACCGATGTCTGCTTCTAACACTGCCAGGTAACTAATCTTTTCCCAAAGAATTGACATCTTGCAGTCGTTGGCTTGCAGTTCATCTTGCAACCACCATAATCCGAATCACTATACATTGTAAGCTCAAAATCATTGTCATGAGGATACCACAACCCGAGTGTTGGAGTACCCTTCAGATAACGAAAAATCCGTTTCACAACAATGAGAAGATTCACTTTTGGTTTGTCCTGATATCTCAAACAAAGACACGTGGCATACATGATATCCGGACGAGACACTGTGAGGTACATAAGGGATCCAATCATTCCTCTATGCGTTGTAGCATCAACCAGATCACCGTTTTCATCGGGTGCCACATCATGATTCGTGGCAAGTGGAGTTCCAGCTACCGAAGCATTTTCCATGTCAAACCGACTGAGGATGTCCCCCACATATTTAGTCTGATGCAGAAAGATTCCTTCTGGTGTCTCATCCACCTGTAGACCAAGGAAGAACTTCATCTCCCCCATTGCACTCATCTCGAACTCTGCTTTCATTATAGATTCAAACTCTTTACATAAATCTTCATTCTTGGAACCAAAGATTATGTCGTCCACGTATATCTGTACCAGCAGTAAATCACCATCTTTTTCTTTAATGAATAGTGTACAACCAATCACTCCTCTACGAAAACCATGTTTCAAAAGATGAGTCGAGAGTTTCTCATACCAGGCTTTTGGGGCTTGATGGAACCTGTAGAGAGCTTTGTCCAGTTTGTAAACTCTGTCCTGATGATAAGGGTCCTCAAACCCTTTAGGTTGACTAACATATACTGTCTCACGGATTTCCCCATAAAGGAACGCACTCTTTACATCTAGTTGATAAACTTTAATCTTCATGTAAGATGCATAGGCTAGGAAGATACGATTTGCTTCCATTCTAGCCACATGTGCAAACACTTCATTGTAATCAATTCCCTCGACTTGTCTAAAACCCTGAACCACAAGTCGAGCCTTGTTTTTGATTATGACCCCTTGGTCATCTTTCTTGCACTGCAAGACCCATTTAGTGCCAGTTACCTTAGCACCTTTTGGTCTATCCACCGTGTCCATACTCCTAGCTTCTTGAACTGTAGGAGTTCTTCTTACATGGCACTAACCCATGCCTCATCATTTAAGGATTCACTAACATATTTTGGCTCAAATTGAGACACAAAACATCAAAACACACCGTTATGAAGATAGCCTTTTTCCATGACAGAGGCATAATCATTTGAGTATAGCTGATTTCTTGTATGAACTCCCGATTGTACATCCCCTATGATGTTGTCCAGAGGATGATAAACATGTATTAGTGATCCGGGAGTGGTGGGAACAACTACTTTCTAATCCAAATTTTGAATTCCCGGATCAGTATCTACAACTGTTGAAGTTTGAGGCTCTGAAGTGTCTGAGACATCAGCATCTGATGCTTGTGTACTTGCAGTAGTAGGAACCTGTTCCTCCTGGTCCACCTGTTTAGTCTCATTTCTTCATCGTCAGAGGAGGAATCACTTACATCAAGTGCTCCCCCAAAGGAACTAGAAGATTCACCTAGTGGAACTAATGTTGTCGATTCTGGTGACAATGTATTTAAGACAACAACCATCATTCTGGTCGATAACTCATAACCAGGAGGGGAGATAGGGATATTGAAGGACTTAAAGAATCCATCGTAATCGAAGAAGAATGAAGGACCCTTTCCAGCAAAGGGGTGGTCTATCTCTAAACATCAACATTGCACCACACTTCTACCTGACCAGTTGAGTTGTTATAAACTCGCTTGTCCGGTATATTGTATCCTAGGAAGATCCCTTCTTCAGCTTTTTCATTGAACTTCCCTGATTGAGTTTTCTTTAGTAGCATACATGGTGAGCCAAATTGTTTGAGGTACTCCATATTAGGTTTACGTTGTTGGAGCAACTCATAGCACGTTTTACCATGACTTTTGACCACCAAGACTTGATTGAGGGTATAACATGCATTGGCAACTTCCTCGTTCCAAAATTGGATAGGCAATTTCGAGTCTACTACATCATTCATGCTGTCTCTATCAAGCTCTTGTTCTTTCATTCAGCAACTCTGTTCATGAGTGGAGTGTAGGCAGATGTGAACTGGTGTACAATTCCTTTCTCTTTGCAAAAGGCTTCCATCCACTGGTTCTTGAACTCTATGATGTTGTCTAATCGAATTTGTCTGACCTTTAGCTTGTAAAGAGATTCCAATGTAGTTACTAACTGTTTGGAAGATTCAAATTTCTCTGATTTGGATTTCAGAAACCTCACCCAAGAGAATCTTGAGTAATTATCAGTGACTACATAACAGTACACATCACCAGCCATGCTTTTGGTACTGACAGGACCAAACATATCCATATGTAGAAGTTCGAGAGGCAGGTCAATGGAATTTACTTTTTTTGCCTTGTGAGACTTCGTGGTCTGTTTACCTTTCTTACACACTACACAAAAATCTGGAAGTTGAAAATTCTTGACGTCAACTCCATTTACGAAATCATTCTGGATCAGATGATTCATCTTTCGTGGATTGATGTGTCCCATTCTCCTATGCCAGGAGATTGAGTATTTCTCTGTTGCCTTTGACAAGAAGCATTGAACTTGATGATCGATTGTGGAGGCTTTTGAATAGGTCATTATATCTTGAAGATGACATTCAGATTTTGTCCTCCGGGATAATGTAACCCTTCTTCAATACATAGAACTTCTTGTTGTCAAAGACCACTTTGAATCCTTTATCACATATGTGGGAGACTAAAAGAAAGTTATTCTGTAGTTGTTGAACGTAGTTGAACTTATCAAACTTGACTTTCTGGTTTCCCACTTCGCCTTGAGCTGTGATGTATCCTTCTTTGTTCCCAGCAAATGATACATGTCCACCTTTAATTTATTTGACATTGAAAAGGAGAGACAAATTCCCAGTCATGTGCCTAGACACCCCACTATCAACAATCCAGGTGTTTGTGATAGCACTGTAACGGACACCCTGCACATTAAAAGGAAATGATCAGTTTAGGTTTGGGACCCAAGCCTTAACTGGCCTGGGTGACCCAGAGGAATAACACATCATCAACTCAACCCACTGTCCATTTGAGGGTGATGGTATATCAATCTTCATATTGTTCTTATCATCAGACAGTTGACTTTACTTTTCTTTCCATAAGCCAGTTCTGTGTAAGGCATTTTTGTTATAAACATATGACTGACTTTGAGGTTTGAACTTTAGGTTCATTTATACTCTTTGGTGGAAAGATAGAACTCCTTTAGAAAAATGTGGTTTAGTAACATAAAGTTCAATTTTCTGTCTGAGAGTCTGATAATAAGGACAATTAGAAGCAATATGTCCTTTATTTCCACAACTATAGCAAGATCTCCCTTCTACATGTTGAGAAAACTGTTTCTGTGGGGTAGAGTGTCATACAGGTATGACTTGAGTCTGGTTGGGTTTGGACACTTCTTGTTTAGAGTTTTTGCTTCTTTACCAAAATTCATTGTTTGAATGTTTTTAACATCTTTAGCCTGTTGTTTATTTGGACTTTGACGTGAAGCACTTGGTTGGTTAACTGGTTTGGTCGTTTTGGGTTCAGAAATGGACATGTTTGAACTTGACTTTACATTAACCTTTTAAATTGTTCATCCAAATTAACAATAGGCATCTTACCTTTATATTTCAAAGTAGCCTCCTTCTATTTAGTGACAGAATTCACCGGTTTACCAGTGGAATCCGGATCACTAACTAGAGGAGTGGACACCACATGATCCTTAATTGGATTGTTTTTTACTTGTCTACATTTAGTATTTAACATGATCTCATGTGGTGGTGGAATCACTTTGTAACCCAACCCCTCCTCGTTATTTCATTCTTTAACTAAGTGTTGAACTATGTGAGAAGAACTGGCCCAACTGTGGAGTTTTTGTTTTAATGAGTTGACTTCGACTTCTAAAACTGCTTTTTGTTTCTTAGTTTCTTCCAAGGATTTTACGTAGAACTTTATATCATTGTCTTGATTAAAAGCAATAACCTCGGTTTCTCTTAGTTGTTTGTTTAAAAGTTCTATTTTCTCTATATAACTGCACTTATTTTGTTTTAAAATCCGATTAGCTTCTGTGCATAGTTGCAAATCATTTAACAAGATATCATTATGGTCTAATAACCTAGAAAACTTAAGATCGATGCTTTCTCTAAATTTATTACATTCATTACAAGCATGATTTTCAAAGAGTTGGTCTTTGGTTCTTACCTATGAAGAATCTGATGTGTCAGCCATCAATGCAGAGCTAGACTCTTCGGATGTTGGAGATTTTGAACATACCGTTCTGAGTTCTTCTTCAGCCAAGTGATTTACCACATGCATAGTATCTTCGTTATCCGACATCACTAGTTCAACTACGATTTCTCCTTCACTCGCAGAGTCATCATCCAATCCCTCGACACAAGCAATATTCGATTCACCCGGAGACACAAAACGGAAAGTCCAATCCTACCTTTCGTCACCTTGAGTAGTCAAGGCCTTTGTCTCCTTGCCTGATAAGGTAGCTCCAGTCATTTGTTTGTCTTGACGCTTGAATGTTGAGATTAGATTTCCGTTACCTGTTTTCTTGGGCTTAACACATTCACGTTTGAAATGCCTATTTTCTCTACAGTTAAAGCAGGTAACTTTGGTTTTGTCGAAACCAAAGGTAGTGTCTTTTGTCGCTACCAAGTTCTGTCCAGTCTTTTTCACAAACTTTTTCACTCTCCTGACAACACTAGCCAAAGCCCACATTATATCCATTCTATACAGTTCATTTCCGTCCACCTGCTCGTAGTCTTCATCTGCTAGATGGCAATTGCCAATCTTCCCTGCAACTAGACCATCATAGGAATGAACAGCCATTGCTAGAAAGTCCATGTGCTCCTTTGCAACATCCACAGTAATATTACCGAGATTCTCAGTCTTTAACTTAGTAGCATTTGCTTCAGGCACAATATATTGGGTAGTAGATGACCCTGACGTTTTAGATCCTGAAGCCGTGGTTTGAGAAATAGACACAAACGCTCTTTGAAGAGGTGCTCCTGAACTGGTTGGAGTGGGAGAAGAGTTATAAAGTGAAGGATTCTGGTCATAGGATCCTTTTTGAGATTTGTATTTCATCCTCAGTTCTTCCTCTCTTAACTTTAATATGAAGTCATTTATATCCACTTGACAGAATATCATTCTGTCTAAGATTTGACATAAACGAGTCCCATTTCTCTGGCAAACCATCTACAAAACTTGACACCTTATCTTCCATAGACGTTGTTACCCCATGAGTGTGCAGCTCACTCATTAGATGGTAGAATCTGTCTATAAAATCATCCAAGCTTTCTTTCCCCATCGAAGAGAAGTTATCAAACTCCTTCTTCAGAGCCTTTGCCTTTAAAGCTTTCAATGTTGCATTCCCATCGTATCTTTTCTCCAAAGCTTTCCCATAACTTCTTTGCTTGTTTGTTCTAAAAAACTAATGGAATATGTCTTTTGGTACTGATTGAGTCAACAGGGCATACACCTTCTTTTCAGCATTGTACTTCGCTTTCTAGCTGTCAGTCATACCTCCCAAAGTTAATTTAACACCATCAGCAGCGACTGGCATACTATAACGTGTCTCAATAGATTCCCAAAGATTGTGATCAACTCCATTCAGATAGATCTCGAACCTTTGTTTCCATTGTGGGTAATCATCTAACGTTATAAGTTTAGGTGGTTTGTTGTGATTCCCAATTTCGTTTTCTAGAAGTAGAAGGTTCTGGATGCGAGAGTCCCTTCTGGCAGTACACGCAGAGAACTGATCTTCGATCTATTTCAACTTTGAGCTTTAGAACACGACTGGTTCACTCGTGCGAATGGACAAATGCGGATGAGTCAATCGTGTGATTGGAAAAATGCGGATGAGTCAATCGTGCGATTGGACAAATGCAGATGACCAATGCGGATGACTCAGTCATGCAGAAGAGTTATGCGATTGAAGTGTGCAAATGAATTCAATCGTGTGATTGGATTCAGTCATACGTATGGAGTGTGCGAATGGAGACAAGCGAATGAAGATGTTTAGTCGTACGAATGGATGAGCGACTGAGTTCAATCGTGCAAATGGGTGTGCGATTGAGTTCAGTTGTGTGATTGAGCCAATCGTGCGACTGAAGGCTGCTGTTTTTGAAACTTCTAAGGTTTTTGACACTATGACACAAAAATACAATCTTTAACTTGGTAAATCACTTGGTTGAGGAAGTTGTGACTATGGTAAATCACTTGGTTGAGGAAGAGCTCAGAGCAACAAACTCAAAATCTCTAGTCAACGAAGAGTCAGAAACGGCGTTGATGGCTGACTCGTTTGATTCCTCACAGGTAAGTTCTAAGACCAATTATTTTATTAACATGCTTGTACTAAATGTGAAAAATTTAGGGATAACATTGATCTAAAATTTGCAAGGTTATTAGAACACAATGATAATTTAGTAAATGACTTACAACTCTGCACTGAGGCCAATCGTATTTTAAAACAAAATGAGTGCAATTACAAAGAGAAAATAGAACTTTTGGGAAAACAACTAAGGGAAACCGAGGTTGTTGCTTTAAACCAAGCAAATGACATAAAGTTTTATTTATGTTCTTTGGAAGAAACGAAAAAGGAAAAAGTAGTTTTAGAAGTCGAAGTTGATTCCTTAAAACAAAAACTGCACAACTGAGCTAGTTCTTCACATATAGTTCAAAACTTAGTGAAAGAAAGAAATAATAGGGAAGGTTTGGGTTACAAAGTAGTTCCGCCACCACATGCAATCCTTCTGAATACTAAAAGTAGACAAATAAATGACTATACACTTAAGGATCATGTGGTGTCCACTCCTTTGGTTAGTGATCTCGATTCTATGGTAAAACCTATGAAGAATAGCACTAAACAGAAGGAGTCTACTTTGAAATCAAAAGAAAAGAGGCCTATGAGTTTTTGGATGATCAACTTGAAAAGGTTAATTTAAGGTCAGGTTCACACACGTCTACATCTGAACCCAAAATGACTAATTCAGTTTACCAAAAACATTTTACTGATTAAAGTCCAAATAAACTAAAGGTTAAAGATGTTAAAAATGTTAAAACATTTAATTTTGTTAAAGAAGCTGAAACATCTAAAAGAGAAGTGACAAAACCCAACCAGACGCATCTCACACCCGTACCAAACACAACTCCACATAAAAATTTTCTTCAATCTGTAGAAGGAAGATCATGCTACAGTTGTGGAAAACAAGGACATATTTCTTCTAATTGTCTTTATTATTAGACGCCCAAAAAGAAAATTTAACTTTATTATGCAAAACCCAGTTTTCCTAAAATGAGATCTAATACTCTACCTAAGAGTATCAGTGAACATAAAGTTCAAACTATAAGCTAGTCGTCTGTTTATCACAAACAAGCCTCACACAAAACTGGTTTATGGAAAGAAAAAACAAGTAATTTGTTTGATAATGAGAACAAGAAGAAGAACAATGTGCCATCATCCTCTGATGGATAGTGGATTGAGTTCTTGATGTGTGATTCCTCTGGCTCACCCAAGCCGTTAAGGCTTGGGTCCCAAACCTAAACTGATCAATTCCTTTGAATGTGCAGGGTGTCTGCTACAACACTATCACTAATACCTGGATTATTGATAGTGGGGCGGCCAGGCACATGACCGGGAACTCGTCTTTCCTTTTTAATGTCAAACAAATTAAAGGGGGACATGTATCATTTGCTAGAAATAAAGGAGGTTACATCACTGCTCAATGTGCCATCATCCTCTGATGGATAGTGGATTGAGTTCTTGATGTGTGATTCCTCTGGGTCACCCAAGCCGTTAAGGCTTGGGTCCCAAACCTAAACTGATCAATTCCTTTGAATGTGCAGGGTGTCTGATACAACGCTATCACTAATACCTGGATTATTGATAGTGGGGCGGCCAGGCACATGACCGGGAACTCGTCTTTCCTTTTTAACGTCAAACAAATTAAAGGGGGACATGTATCATTTGCTGGAAATAAAGGAGGTTACATCACTGCTCAAGGCGATGTGGGAAACGAGAAACTAAAGTTTGACAAGGTCAACTACGTTCAACAACTACAAAAAAACTTGCTTTCTGTCTCCCAGGTCTGTGATAAAGGATTCAAAGTTGTGATTGAAAACAAGAAGTGCTACATGTTGAAGAAGGATTATGTAATCTAGGAGGATAAAGTTCTAATGTTAGCGTCAAGATATAATGATCTGTATGTCTTGGATCTATCAAAAGCCTCCACAACAAAGACCACTGTGCAATGCTTCTTGTCAAAGGCAACAGAGAGGGATTCAGTCTCCTGGCATAGGAGAACGGGACACATAAATCCTAGAAAGATGAATCATCTGATATAGAATGATTTAGTTAATGGAGTAACTGTCAAAAATTTCCAGCTTCTGGATTTCTGTATAGCATGTAAGAAAGGGAAGCAAACCAAGAAGTCTCACAAGACAAAGAAAGTTAATTCTATCGACATTCAACTCGAGCTTCTACACATGGATCTGTCTGGCCCAGTCAAGACAAAGAGCACTGCTAGAGATCTGTATTGCTATGTAGTAACTAATGATTACTCGAGATTCTCTTGGGTGATATTTTTGAAATCCAAATCAGAAACATTTGAATCATTCAAACATCTAGTAACTACTTTGGTTTCACTCTAAAAGCTGAAAGTAAGGAAAATTCAATTAGACAATGGAGTAGAGTTCAAGAATCAGTGGATGGAGGCATTCTGTAGATAGAAAAGAATTGTACATCAATTTACTTCTGCCTACACTCCATAGATGAATGGAGTTGCTGAAAGAAAGAATCATAGCTTGATAAAGACAACAAGAACAATGTTAGCTGACTCTAAACTGCCTATTCAATTTTGGAACGAGGCAGTGGTTAATGCATGCAACACTCTTAATTGAGTCTTGGTGGTCAAACGTCATGGTAAAACATGTTACAACTGCTTCAGCAACATAAACCAAACTTGGAATATCTCGAACCATTTGGTGCACCATGCATGTTGCTAAAGAAAACTCACACTAGGAAGTTTAGTGAGAAGGCTGAAGAAGGTATCTTCCTCGGATACAGTATACCATACAAGAGAGTTTATAACAACTCAACGGCTTAGGTAGAAGTGTGGTGCAATATTGATGTTCAGAAATACACCACCCTCGTGCTGGAAAAGGACCTTCCTTCTTCTTTGACTATGATGGATTTTTTAAGTCTCTCAACCTACCTCCCTCTCATCTTGATGATGAGTTATCTGCTACAATGATGTACGATGTTCTGAACACTCCTCCACAAGACTCGACACCATCGGTGCCACTAGACGATTCCTCTAGTCCTTCAGGGGTAGAGCTTAAATTAAGTGACTCCTCCTCTGATGATGAAGCAGTTAAGACTGAAAATGTGGACCAGGATGTAAGGCCCCGTTCCCGGGATGCTTACAGCTGGCCAATCATCGCCCATAAAACATATAATTACATTTAACTTTCATAAGACATCGCAGCGGAACATTAAAATAACTTTTTCATTATAGATGCTTTTGCAAAATAATACAACATTCATTACACAATTTCGTTTTGTTCGCATTACAATGCAAAAACATTAACAAAAGAATGCCATCCAAATGCCAAGTAGCTACCCCGCGCCATCCTCAGCAATGCTCACCTGCCAATTGAAAACTGCATAAAAAGTCAGCGTTGCTGAGTGAGCTCTAGTTTTAACATAAAACACAATTTACATTCATTAAACCGTTCTTTAATTTAACATGTGATCACACATCATACGTACACATAGATAATATCATTATTATCTTCATCATTCATTCGTTCATCATTACATCTTTTCATTCCGTCAACACCATGAAATTTAGCCTTTTGTTACAACACCGAAGGTAAATTCAGGTGTACCATTGTCATGTGCTATGCCATTCCGTCATGCATAAAGCTGGTACTAGACCGAAGTCTATCGTAGACCTTCCATCATGGCGTACAACAACCTGGACATAGTCCAAAGGCAAGCAACAATAGTTCCATACAATTGGTTAATCACAAAGAAAGACGCCGATATGCATCCTTCTGGGGTAGCTAACCCACACACCGCTGGGCTAACACCCTACATTGGGGCATGTCCTGACATACAAGGCTTGCAAGACTTTCATTACTTCCATAATTCATTAATGCATGCATTCATCCATCATGTTCCTCTTTTCATTCTCTTCCACTTTACGTTACATAATACTTTTCATTTTGCTCATTAACATTCGACGTAAAGCCATGGGAAAATAATCATACATCACAAGGAACATAAACATTACATTAAGTCAACATCATGCAGGGCATCATACATACATAATATATATCATGCATAATCATACAACATCATCATGCATATGCATCAATCATACATCATAACATGCCCATCATAACATATATGACCTCACACCGTCAACTTACATAGCCCCCGGGAATCTCCCAAGTCAAAGCCTACATTTCACCCTCTTTCCAAGAAGTCAGAAAACAGTCTTAGTGTTCATCTGCATTTACTATAGTTCATCTGCATTAACTATAGTTCATCCGCATTTGCTATAGTTCATCCGCATTTGTCTTACTTCATTCGCATTTGTTCCTATTCATCCGCATTTGTTCCTATTCATCCGCATTAACCTTACTTAGTGGTTAATGCTCATCCGCATTAACTGTCATCCGCATTGACTTACCAAGCTCATCCACATTGACTTACTTAGTAGTTAATGCTCATCCGCATTAACTGTCATCCGCATTGACTTATGCTCATCCACATTGACTTACTTAGTGGTTAATGTTCATCCACATGACTTTCTGTTAGGACCTAGTATTTGAACGAAATACCTGGAGATTAGCGTGTAAACCAGATCAAATAGTGCGGAATCCTATTTGATTGGCGATCCAATCAGTGAGAACACACAAAGAATCAATAAAGAATTGAAACTAACGTTAGAAATCGATTGGGAATCGATCTAATGTGTTCTATGAACTTGGAGAACAAATTGGGAGGCTTCTGGATTGCTAGGGTACGTCTGGAATCGTAATTGATCAAAAAGCTCTATTTTTCACGAATTGAGTTGTATTTATAGGTTGGTATTATTCAATCGTACGACTGAACCATTAGTATGGTTCAGTCGTGCGATTGAACCATGCGGTTGATTCATCCGCACGACTGAGTGTTCAGTCGTGCGACTGAGCCAATCTTATGTTACAATCATACGACTGATCCAGTCTCCTGGTTCATTCGTGCGACTGAGTCATTCGTATGAAGTTATTCATGCTAATGGTTCATTCGCATGGGCCATTCGCATGAGAACTTCATTAAGTTAAGTTTGAATGTATTAATTAATAAACATTATGTGTAACAATTCTAACAACCACAAACCTAATTAACCAATTTAATATCAACTCATTAATGAAATATTAGTCATTACAAATCACAAACAACCAATATCATTTCATTAATCATATCAGATTACATATCAGAATCAGACAAACAAGATCTATTACATTTCATATCATGATCTAGGGACATACATGTATCAACAAACTCCCCCTTGAACCTAGATCTCTCTAATCTCTTGTTTTCTGCATAACCTCCTTGTATTTCTTGTACTTCTCCTCTTTTGTGACTCCCGTGTGAATGTTAACCACGAAGCAGAGTCGTATAACGTTCTAGAACTGGAGGGCTTGTACAATATCTTGCGTATCATAGAACAGTGGCCACTTGTATAGCGTATAGACATCACTTTCCGATAAGTTTGTAAGCCACATCGGGTCGAATACCCTGATAGTATCCATTTGTCCCTCTTTGCTTAAGACTATGACCGCTTCAGCTGTTCTCCAATCATAGTACCACCACTTAAAATGTGGAGTGAAATCCTGTGCCATTTCCCTGAGTGGGATTCTCAACATTGTGCGCGAAGGATTCCACTTCAACACTATCTTAGGCTTGCCAGTAATGGCATCAACCTCAGACCTTCTGATATACCTAGTAGGCTGTTGGGGTCTGAAGTTAACCCACCTGGTATGGTACTCCTTCTTTAGGGCAGCCTCAAACCAGCTGACATCTTCTCGGGTCAGCATACAAAAGCTTTAGTTTGGCCAGCTGGTTGAGCTCAAAACCTGGTAGAGTCTTCAGATCATGTGGGTATCTGAAGTACTCTATGCCATGTTCTCTCTTAACTGCATATACGTTAAGATCCTCAAAATACGCCCATGCTATGATCCTTCCTGACACCTTGTGATGTTTCTTGACTCTATAGAGTTTGGTGTAGGAATCCTTCTCTGGTCTAGTACGTTGGGCTCTAACTTCTTCAAAACATGCAGCCCACTCAGCCTTTCGAATATCGACATCATCATTGAGGTTGGGCTATGTCTTCTGCTTTATCTGTTTCTGCTCCATATAGTTAACACCTCAATAGTATCGCTGACAAGAGATTTACCCAGTTTGGGGACCATATTACCTCATTGTCAGCGTACTGAGGGTAATCCTCGGCAGTGACATCTTCGATCTCTACATCATCAACATCGTTGAGCTCATCGCCAGTTGTCGAGTCGCATGTCGGAGCATCTTGACTATCTCATCTGGATTTAGCTCAAAAAGCTCTGCGAGTTGCTCATTTGATAGGTCATGAATTATTTCCCCTTCTTCAGGGGTATAATTCACTGACCTCCTGACAATCCCTTGCAGATCAAGAACATTGTCAGCTGAGACTAACCTGCTGAAGGGGAGCAATATCAAACTCATCTTTTGGTAATTTTGATCTGTTTGATTTAAACATTCCACACATAATTATTAGTAATTAATCAAACAGAAAGGCATTAAAGTAATATAAACATTAAATACATTGTGTTCATTACATGATTCAAATACAAAAGGAATAAATACATAAACATCTAATCTTTACTTTTATCTTGTATCATGGTTTCATCACTTGGAGGAGCAGAGGTAGAAGCTGATTGATTATCTGTTCTTTGTCCTTTTCTCTTGACCTGTAGCAGTGGCCGATGTAGGTGCATCCCCTCCTTCTGCTTCTTCATCATCATCCTTCTCCTCTATCCTATCTCTTCTGTATCTTCATCCTCCTTAGTATCACTCTTATCATCCTCATCATTATCTTCATCATCTTCATCTCTGTCTCCTTCCCTGATCTTCAATGGCTCCTTTCTAGATTCTTTCAATTTTAACAGGATAATCTTCCTTGCCTTCTCCAGCTCCTCTATTTGCTTGCTTGATGTGACACTTGAGCTTGGAGTTGGTCCATCTTGGTGCTCTGAGCAGCGAACTGCTGGGCCTGCTCCTCAATTACTCGAGCCTGCTCTGCAATTTGGTGAGATTGTGCAGCAGTCAGGTCAGTAAGCTGGCGGATCTGAGCTGCCTTTTCCTCATCAGCCGCCAGTAAGCGCATCACCATTCTGTTAAGCGCTGACAACTGTTCCTTACCTCGATTGGAGGTAGAGGAGATCTATAAGTGGTGAGGGATGGGCTGAGGGTATTGATTGGTGTGACGTGGTGGTGGAGGGGCTGTAGTGAAGATAGGTCGGTATAATGGTGGAGGTGATGTGGGAGTAAAGGATATGGTGGTGGAGGGAAACTGTGCTGTGATAGGAGGTATGTGGGGGGGCTGTGGTAGATGTGGTGGATGTGGTGGATGCGGTGGCTGTGGTGGATGTGGTGGATGTGGTGGCTGTGGCGGATGTGGTAGATGTGGTAGATGTGGTGGTGAGGAAGGTCACCCTACGCTTCTTCTTCTTCTGGCCATGGGGTTTAGCCATTCTCTTCCTCCTTGTTCCAGTTGAGGTGGAAGCTCCCCCTACAACCCTGCCTGTGGACCCCGGAGCATAGCTTGGGTTAGTATCTGTATCTCCGGAGTCTCTCGGGTGTTCACCAACAACCCTTAACCCATGTTCTGTGGGAACAACTTTCCTTCCCACAGTTCGTGTAAGTGGCTCCTCATCCGATTCATCCTCCTCCTCCGCGCCAAGAACAAAATCCTGATGAAATCCCACTGACTCAGTTACTTCTCCAGCTGTGACGGACACTGGAGGTACAGAATCAGACATAGTGCCTTTGAGTGGACTAGGCATATCGTCTCCAGCATCCCCACTGTCATCATCATCTGAGTCATGAGTGGGTAGAGCTATCTGTTCCACATCAGAATCACTATCCTCGTGACGCCACTTTCTCTCGCGGGCACCACGTAGTCATCCCGGGCAAGATGACCAAACAACTCCTGACAGGAGGCTTCACTTGCTTTCCCGGTACACTTTCATCCTTCGCAGGGTAGTGTCATCCATTACCTCCAAGACTACCACATCCTGCTTTTCCTTTGGCAGGGAGGGAAGCTTTTGATCTATGATTATCTGCATAAATCTCGGGTACATACAGAAGGCTTCCTTCCCTTTCCCCTCGATGTTCTCCACCAGATAGGTGAAGATCATCTTGGAGAAGCTGAACGGATGGTTCAGCACCAACGCAACGTATGCGTTCTGCATCTCGTCAGACAGCTCATCAAAACCACCTTTTCTGGAAGCCATGCACTTGAGCAGCACGTGTGCAAGATATTTAAACTGGGGACAGAGGTTACTCTTGTTGAGTACCCCAGAATTGATGTCCCCAGAGTATTTGGCTCTGAGAAAGCATCCTCTGACAGTGAGGGGGTGTAATCGAGTCGGACAGTCAGCGTCATCCCCCAATTGTAGTACATCCTTAGATCCTCCTCTGAAACGGTAATAGCCTCTCCAAATATGGTACTTCTGATGCATGAGGCTCAGATGATCTATCAACTGTAGCGCCTTCCCAGAAGGCTTGTTGAATGGATCGATACGGAGTGCAGGGAGTAGATATGGCATGTGCAATCCTCGATCTCAGTAGGAATGTGATTATGCCAGAGAAATCAGCAGCGTTTCTGGATGTTAAGTCCAGATGAGCACATATATTGTGCTTTGTGCTAATAATCCATCTACTCGCCATCTGTTACACAAAGATAGTAAACATTAGTACCATTGACTAAGAAAGTCATGAAATCCTTAAGCTTGAAGAAAATCTTTCTGTCATGCGATTGACATTGTGCGACTGAGTTCAGGCGTGCGATTGAACTGTGCAAAAGGGGTTCAGTCGTACGATTGAACCGTACGAATGGGATTTAGTCGTGCGATTGAACCCATACGTACCTCTGAGTGTGCGACTGGGCTCCTACGTATATACCTCATGCGGTTATACCAGTCGTGCGACTGAACTTCATACGCATGGTTCAGTCATGCGTTTAAGCAGTTTGAGCCCTTCAGTCGTGCGACTGAAGTTCATCACGCTGTCCATTCGCATGAAAGAGACTGTTCAATTCAAAATTACTTTTTCACCATTTTTGAGTTTTAGACGTCGTTATCTGGTTCATTCGACTCGCAATTCATTCTTAAACCACCTAACATCGTTACTTTCGTTTGTTTGAGTCATTTAGGTAGGTTATTTAGTCACTTAAGTCTCCGTTACTTTGCGAGTCCGAATTTACCGTGTTTTTCATCAAATTTAACGTTATAGGAGTGCATGTATATCGTAAATTACCTGTAGAGTCGATGTCGATGGTCAGTAATCAAGAAACGGGGGTTTAGCGATCAATTGAAATTTTTGCAGAGTTGGGTTAATTCGTGCGATTCAGGGTGATTTTGAAGGTGGTGAGTCTCTGCGACCGACTCCCCTTCTATTTATATTAACCCTAGATTCAATCGTGCGACTGAGCTCATACGCACCTTTAGTCGTGTGAGTGGGACTCAGTCGTGCGATTGGTTCAATCGTCCTTCTTCAGTCGTCCGACTGAATCTCAGTCGTGCGACTGACTCATTCATTCGCCCTTACTCATCCGACTGGGCCAATCGTATGGGCCATTCGGTTGAATAGTCCATATTCGTTGTCCATTCGTACGAATAGCTTCCATTCGTATGATTGGTCCATATGGATGGTCCATTCGTGCGAATAGGTCATATTTATTCACTTTTCTGCCAATTTGAATATTTACCTTTTAAAATCCCTTTAATTGCAGAAATTTACGTTATGAGCAATTGAACATCTTAGACATGATCGTTTTGACTTGAAAACCCTTTTATCACGTCAGACGTGACTGATTTAACTTTTAATACATATGTGGTCATCTCAAACATGACCCTGTTAGTGAGTTGATCCCTTACTGATTTTCCTGATGTAATCCGACACACAAACAAACTAAAATGACTGACTAAATTAGGAAATTAAAAAATAAAAATTGTTTTTGCTTTTTGTGAGAGATAAGTCCTGAGATGGAAGTCTACTGGATTTGGTTCCGGATTAGACAGCTTTAACTTAGATTGACCATACCTGGACCAATACCATTTTGGAATCATACAGGCCGTTCAAATCAGTTTGGACTTGTCATCAAAATCTTTTGATGCTCAATTCTTGGTGTTCATCCAGAGTCATTTTCAACTTTAGGAAATCATACTGAAGCTCTTAGATTACCACATTGAATCAACCTTTCATGAATTGCAGTCACAATGATTGTCAATATGTTTGTCCACTTAAATCCATACACAGACTTTTGGCCCAAACTAGTGATTGTTTTAGGTTTAATTATTTCAACTAACATTTGTGGATCCCACACTTATATGGTAAGCAACATTCCTCAGGAGCTTTTGAGCGGTCTACGGGTATTATTACAGGGAGAGACTATTCTTAGAACTTTCAAAGAGAAGCCAGTCCTCAGGTCAGTGCCATCGCACAACAGAGAGGCGGCAAACAACAATGAATTCTAGAATATCTAGGTTATGCTTATCCTCAGGTCAGTGCCATCGCACATCAGAGAGGCACACAATCTATCTCCTTGTTAGAGCAGCTTAACTTTTATGTTGCACCAAATGCACCAATAACATAAGTCATTAGCTTGATAGCATTTTATTTCATTTTTTTCGTGCTTTGCTCTATTTATGGTCATCCACACACATTTGTGGCGTTTACATGCTCATTATCCCTTATTGGAATATAGTTGATTGTGTTAACCAGTGATAAGATGGGAGCCCACAGTCAGTTGAACCACTTAGTTTGATCTTGAGATCACCAGTCAGGTCTAATCATCTATTATGTTGAATCTACCGACATATCAATGTGGTCTAGCAACCTCTAGGTCTACTCTCATTGTGTTACCTTAAGAGTTACCAGTTTTTCTATCATCTTCCCTCTTTTATTGCTTAGACAACACAGACTTATACTTTGAATTTATGCACTTTTCTAGATTAAAAATTTCAAGGTCCCTCTTGATTTGTTCCTGTGTACTATCATATTCCAAAGGGTTTGAATCGGTATCACAGATACGATCTACCTTATATCAGCTTTCCACTCCTTCTACCTTTTCTTTTCTTTTTTTTTTCTTTCTTTTTTTTATTAATGTTAACTTGTTGACTTATTCTCCCCCTAAAATGCTAAAATCATAACTAGTTTAATTATTTTTGGATTTTAATAGTCAGAAAAATAACATGAGTTTAAATTAAACATACTAAAATAAATCAATAAAGTAAAAGGAAGAAAAAAAATTTAACTAACCTACATCGGACTACACATGATCATCATCAGGAATAACATCACTTTTCTTTTTAACGCCGTTGACCTCTAGCAAATATTGAAAACGTGGTTTATCAAAGGCTTTAGTGTAGAGGTCAGTGCGTTGAAAATCAATATTAATTTTTACCACATCAATTAAGTTCTTTTCAAAATAGTCTCTGATGAAATGATATTTAATACCGATATGTTTGGTCTTAGGATGTTGGACCAGATTTTTAGTTACTGCAATTACAGCAGAGTTATCAACACAAATAGGAGTAGAGGAGAACTTTAAACCATATTCATGTATTTGCTGTTGAATCCAGATGATTTGTGAACAACAACTTGCAGCAGCAACATATTCGGCTTCACAGGTGGACAATGCAACCGATGTTGTTTCTTACACTGCCAAGTCACTAGTCTTCTCCCAAAGAATTGATACCCTGCGGATGTAGACTTGTAGTTCATCTTGCAGCCTCCGTAATCCGAGTCGCTATACGCCGTGAGCTCAAAATCATCATCATGAGGATACCACAACCCAAGTGTGGGTGTACCTTTAGATAACGAAAAATCCTTTTGACCCCGATCAGATGATTGACCTTAGGTTTAGCCTGATATCTAGAACATAAACATGTAGCATACATGATATCAGGTCTTGAGGCAGTGAGATACATGAGGGATCCAATCATTCCTCGGTACATCGTGGCATCTACAAGATCTCCATTGTCATCAGGTGCTATGTCGTGATTCGTAGCAAGTGGAGTACTAGCAGCAGATGCATTCTCCATGTCAAAGCGATTGAGAATGTCTCCTACGTACTTGGTCTGATGTAGAAAGATCCCATTTGGTGTTTGATCCACCTGTAGCCCGAGAAAGAACTTCATCCCCCATAGCACTGATCTCAAACTCTTTCTTCATAACTGCTTCAAACTCTTTGCATAACTCTTCGTTCTTTGAACAAAAATTATGTCATCAACATAGATCTGTACGAGCAGTAGATGGCCATATTTTTCTTTAATGAACAGCGTGCAGTCAATGATATGGAATACCACGAATACAGTTATATACACAAGTAAAATCACATGACATGAGCTTTGCAACCAAACCTAATGACGTACACAAAGAAATTGTCGGCATATATTCACCCAAGGGCCCGTTCCTGGCCACTGATGGTACCAACTAGTATACCATCGAACAGGGGTGGGGGTGTCAACCAATAGTACTACCAATACCTAACCGTCGGTTCCCACACTGGAATTAAATAGTTGCAAAGATAGAACCACACAGCAGACCCAAGCATGTATCAGATAAGTACTTGAAACACAGTATCACGTTGATTCCTTGTATGAAAATTGTATGTATGTTGTACAGCATAGAAAAATGGGTGAGCACACTTTCCCCCAAGTTTGTAAATGTTTGTAAAGTAGTATAAGCATAAAAGGGGCCATGAAACTCACTTGTTAAGTGGTAAGTATGTAAGATCAATGTATCCAACTGTTGAGTGCAAAAGAACGGTCAAAAACCTATTGACAGTTATTGTTAAGCATTAATGACATGTATAAAGCGTATAGTAATGTTTGGTCGGTTCGGGTTGTATCGGTTCGGTCGTGGGTAGCACACACACAAGCGGACACACGCATCAGATCTTATGTAGATCCAAGTGCTAAGAGCAGTCGTCATTGCTTATGACATCCTTGTAAAGATCTCATTGTTATGGAAGATGACACTTGTTAAGTATTTGTAGTTCCAAATGGGTTGTTGGTAATTGTAAAATGTTAGGTTTATTCCAATTGAAATAGTATGTTCATGTTGATAGCGTTGACTTTAATCTTTGTGGTCAAGCAATGACACTTTTACTAATGTTGCCTTATCATCATCAGACGTTCAAGGGAAGTTCACACTCATCAATCAGACACACAACAGGACCAGACGCTCGACTCATGTTCCATTCGTACGAATCAACCTTAAATCGTGCGAATTAGCTAATTTCGCGCGATTGAACCTTCATTCGTGCGATTGGACTCAGTCGCACCACACAACACATACATTCGCACGACCCAACCTCCATTCGTACGAACCAACCTTCAATCGTGCGAATTAGCTACTTTCGTGCGATTGAACCTTCATTCGTGCGATTGGACTCCTGTCGTGCGAAACACGCACAATCGCATACACTCAGTCGGTCACCTGACTCAATCGCACACAATCATTCATACGCATGACTCAATCGCATACACTCATTCGCACGCATGACTCAATCGCATACAAACACCCAGTCGCACGACTCAGTCGCACGACATGCCTAGTCGCACAACTCAGTCGCACGATTGACTTAGACGCATGATTCAGTCGCACGACTCACTCAGTCGCACGGCTCAATCGCATGACAGACCCAGTCGCCTGATCTGCAGAATCGCGACTGTGGTCGGGCTGAGCAGCCCCCGAGCTGCTCTAACGCGAGTTTTACACCACAAGGACTTCCAGAAACACTCAACAAACATACACAAACATGAAACACAAGCAGAAAGACCTCACACGCACCCACACGACCTCATGTGCTCGGATGAACCCGAGCACCAAAACCCTAGAAAACGCAGCAGTAAAACCGAACCAAAAACGGGTTGAACAAGGTTGTCTACCTGCTAGGAATGAGTACACACGATGATACCCAAGATTTGGCAGTGAAAACGCGACAAACGTGACGGTTTTAGGTGCTAGATCGAGAGAGAAAGTGGAGAAAATGTTGAAGGTGAAGAAGATGAAAATGAGGATAAATGGCTAGGAATGGGGTTTATATACCCAGCCCAAGTTTGCAAAATTACAAGTTTAGTCCCTGCACTTAACCCTCGAGTTCCCCAATACTTTGTTTCGGTTGATTACGATTTTGAAATGTTCGTTATATTAAGGTTAAAAGCGTGTTTAATGGCATTTGATAGTCTAAAATGGTTTTATTAATGACAATGGTTGAAATTAAAAATGATATATTTGGTGGTAATGGTGATGAAATTTATAAAAGTTTTATGCTTAACACACATTCTCGAAGGAAGTACAGGCACAAAGGAAAATAAGTAGACATGATTCCTTAAAGCAGGAGTTCATGAAGAAAAGGAAGGATAATTAAAATATTTCTATGTTATTTATGCCGTTCGACGGACCTTAAGGTGACGGATGTCACAGTGCAGTCAATGACTCCCCTGCGAAAGCCGTGTTTCACAAGATGAGTCGAGAGTTTCTCATACCAAGCTCTTGGATCTTGATGAAGCCCGTATAATGCCTTGTCGAGCTTGTAGACTCTATCCCGATGATAAGGATCTTCAAATCCCTCGGGTTGACTGACATAGACTGTTTCTCTGATTTCCCCATGAAGGAATGCACTCTTCACATCTAATTGATAGACTTTAATCTTCATGTACGATGCATAGGCAAGGAAGATACGAATGGCTTCCATCCTTGCCACAGGTGCAAACACCTCATTGTAGTCAATTCCCTCGACTTGGCGAAAACCTTGTACTACCAATTGAGCTTTGTTCCTGATAATGACCCCTTGGTCATCCTTCTTGCATTTCAAGACCCATTTGGTGCCAATTACTTTAGCACCTTTAGGTCTATCAACCAGAGTCCATACACCTAACTTCTTGAACTGAAGAAGTTCTTCTTGCATGGCACTCACCCACGCCTCATCATTTAGTGCATCACTGACGTACTTTGGCTCAAACTGTGAGACAAAACACCGATAAGCACCATCATGAATATATCCCTTTTCCATAACTGAGGTGTAATCAACTGAGTATAGCTGATTTCGGGTTTGCACTCCCGATCTGACATCCCCAATGACATTGTTTAGGGGATGATAGACATTTAGTCGTGATCCTAGAGTGGTAGGAACAGCTACCTCAGAGCCAAGATTATGAACATTTGGTTCCGCATCTGAGGTAGTTGGAGTTTGAGGCTCTGAAGTCGAAGGTGCATCACTGATAGATGCTTGTGGACTTTCAGGAACTGGAACCTGTTCCTCCTGACTGTTTTGGTATCTTCTTCAGCGTCATCTTCAGAGGAGGAGTCACTATCGTTGACTACTCCCCCTGATTGAGTAGATGATTCTCCTGTGAGCTAGATGTTGGTGTATTCAAGATATCATACATCATTCGTGTAGCTAACTCGTCATCGGAGGAAGAGAAAGGGATGTTGAAGGACTTGAAGAATCCATCATAGTCGAAAAAGTAGGCGGGTCCGTTGCCAGTAGGTGGTGTGGTATATCGCTGAACGTCAACATTACACCACACTTCTACTAGACCCGTTGAGTTGTTGTAAACTCGCTTGTTCGGTATGTTGTATCCTAGAAAGATGCCTTCATCTACCTTCTCGCTGAATTTACTATCTTGTGTTTTCTTCAGAAGTGTGCACGGCGCGCCAAATGGTTCGAGATACTCCAAGTTCGGTTTGCGTCTTTGTAGTAGCTCGTAACATGTCTTTCCGTGGCGCTTGACTATCATGACTCGATTCAGTGTATAACATGAATTGGATAGGCAGTTTCGAGTCATCCAGCATAGTCCGTGTTGTCTCTATCAAGCTTCTGTTCTTTCTCTCAGCAACACCATTCATCTGAGGTGTGTAGGTAGAAGTGAATTGATGCACAATTCCCTTTTCCTTGCAGTATGCCTCCATCCACTGGTTCTTGAATTCCGTTCCGTTGTCTGAGCGTACTTGTCTAACTTTCAGCTTGTAGAGAGATTCCAGTGTGGTTACCAACTCCTTGAATGATTCAAATGTTTCTGATTTGGATTTCAGAAACATTACCCAAGTGAACCTTGAGTAGTCATCAGTGACCACAAAACAGTACAAGTCACCTGCAATGCTCTTTGTACTGACTGGACCAAACAGATCCATGTGAAGAAGTTCAAAAGGAAGTTCTATTGAATGAGCTTTCTTTTCCATATGAGACTTCTTTGTCTGTTTGCCTTTCTTGCAAGCTACACAAAAGTCAGGAAGCTGGAAGTTCTTGACATTAACTCCTCTCACCAGATCCTTCTGAATCAAGTGATTCATCTTCCTTTGACTAATGTGTCCCATTCTCCTATGCCAGGAGATGGAATCCTTTTCAGTAGCTTTGGATAGAAAACACTGAACCTCATGATCCATTGTAGAAGCTGTTGACAGATCCAAGACATAAAGATCTTTATATCTTGAAGCAGTCATCAAAACTTGGTCCTCTGGGATCACGTAGTCTTTCTTTAGTATGTAACACTTCTTGTTGTCGAAGATGACTTTAAATCCCTTATCACATATTTGGAAAACCGAGAGTAAGTTATTTTGTAGTTGTTGAACGTAGTTCACTTTATCAAACTTAACTTTCTGATTCCCCACTTCTCCCTGTGCTGTGATATAACCTCCCTTGTTTCCGGCAAACGAAACATGCCCTCCTTTTATTTGCTTGACGTTTGCTAACAGAGCCCTATTTCCTGTCATGTGCCTGGATGCTCCGCTGTCTACTATCCACATGTTAGTTTCAGCATTGTATCGAACACCCTGCACACACAAAGTAAAGGATTAGTTTGGGTTAGGAACCCAAGCCTTTACTGGCTTGGGTTTCCCAGAGGCATCACACTTCATAAATTCTACCCATTGACCCTTAGAGGATGAGGGTAGCTCAGGTTCCTTCTTGTCATTATTATCAGACACTGAGGATGTCTTCTCCTTCCATAATCCAGATTTGTGCAATGCCTGTTTGTGATAAACAGTCGACTGACTTACAGGTTGAATTTTAGGTTCACTAGTTCTTCTAGGTGGAGTCAGAGATATCCTCTTGGAAGACCTAGGCTTTGAAACCTGAAGTTCAATCTTCTTCCTAGGTGTTTGATAGAAGTGACAATAGGAAGCAATGTGTCCATATTCACCACAGTTGTAGCACGACCTGCTATCAACTTTATGATTAAACTTTCTTTGTGGAGAAGTGTGTGACACTCCAGTAACATTACTCACCCTAGGTTTTGACTCTGGTTCTTTGGTTGTTTTCTCTGGTTTAACAAAGTTAACTCTTTTCACTTGTTTAACCTCCTTTTCATTTTGGTTAATAGGTTTTTGACTTGAAGTATGTGAAAGATTGTCCTTTTAGGTTCTGATTTGACTCTGTTTGATCCTAACTTTAAGTTAACCTTTTCAAATTCCTTTTCTAGATTAACACAAGACAATTTATCCGTTGCCTTTGAAGTGGCCTCCTTTTGTTTGTTTCCAGAGTCAATAGATGAACATAAGGAATCTGGATCACTAACAAGAGGAGTAGATACCACATGATCCTTGATGGGATTACTATTTATTGGTCTAGTCTTAGTGTTCATTAAAGTCTCAGGTAGTGGTGGAACCACTTATAACCCAATCCCTCCCCGTTGTTCCTTTCTCTCACTAAGTGTTAGACTATGTGGGAAGAACTAGTCCAACTGTGCAGTTTCTGTTTTAATGAATTTACTTCTACTTCTAGAACTGCCTTTTGCTTCTTAGTGTCTTCTAGGGAGTTTAGATAATACCTAATGTCATTAGCTTGGTTAAAGGCAACTACTTCGGTTTCTCTAAGCTGTTTAGTCAAAAGGTCTATCTTTTCTTTATAACTATGTTATTTTGTTTTAATACCCTATTAGCCTCAGTGCACAATTGAAAATCTTTTACTAAGTTGTCATTATGATCTAATAACCTAGCAAATTTCTCATCTATGCTATTCCTAAAAGTATCACAATCAGAACAAGCATGATTATTAAACATTTTGTCAGTAGTACTTACCTGAGTTGATTCAGTAGAGTTAGCCATCAACGCAGCATCAGATGTCTCTGGTTCTGGTGATTCTGTCTTTTCTGTCTCTGACGTGGTAGTTTCCGCTTTAGGCTGGTAATTGACCTCGGTTGCAGTTGCTTCCTCACTATGTGACATCGCTATCTCAACTGCTAGATCTCCTTCACTAGTGGAATCACTGTCAATATCTTCTACACTGGAAATGTTTGATTCCCCTGGTGAGACAAACCTAAAGCTCCAATCCTGTCCTTCATCATCATGAGCAGTCAAGGCTTTTGGATCCTTGCTTGATGAGGTAGAGCTGGTAGCTTGCTTGTCTTGACGAGTGAAGGACGAGAATGGTTCCCGTTACCCGTCTTCTTAGGCTTGACACATTCTCTTTTGAAGTGCCCCTTCTCTCCACAGTTGAAGCAGGTCACTTTGCTCTTGTCAAAGCCAAATGTGGTATCCTTAGTAGCTACCAAGTTCTGTCCGGTTTGTTTTACAAACTTCTTTGCCCTCCGGACAGCACTAGCTAAAGCCCACATTATATCCATCCTCTCAAGCTCCATTTCGTCCACCTGCTCGTAGTCCTCGTCTGCCAAATGGTAGTTTCCTATCTTCCCAGCAACAAGTTCATCATAAGAATGGACCATTGCAGCCAAAAGATCCATGTGTTCTCGAGCTACTTCCACTGTCACATTTCCGAGATTCTCGGTCTTCAGTTTAGTAGCACTTGCTTTGGATCCAATATAGTGGGAACAAGAAAGTCCCGATGTGTCTGATCCTGAAGGAGATGCATGTGAATGACCCGATGAGCTAGACACAAATGCAGTCTGGAGAGGTGCTCCAGATGTCTTAGCTTGAGGCGTGGCATTGTATAAAGCTGGATTTTGATTGTATGAAGACTTCTGAGCTCTGTACTTCATCCTAAGTGACTCTTCTCGCAACTTAAGAATGAAGTCATTAATATCCAATTTTGCCTGCATTCCATTCTGTCTAAAGATTAGACACGAATGAAGCCCACTTTTCAGGCAATCCGTCTGCAAAATTAGTAACTTTCTCTTCCATGGTAGTAGCCACCCCATGTGTATGCAGTTCACTCATCAGATGGTAGAATCTATCTATAACATCGTCCAAACTCTCATTTACCATCGATGAGAAGTTATCGAGTTCCTTCTTTAACTCCTTAGCCTTAACGAAGCATTCCTGTTGTACCTCTTTTCTAGCTCATCCCAAAGTTTCTTGGACTGCTTATTTTCTGAGTACTGGTGGAATATGTCTTTAGGAATAGATTGTGTTATCAATGCATAAACTCTTTTTTCTGCATTGTATTTGACTTCCTGCATGTCCGTCATTCCTCCTAACGTTAGCTTAACTCCATCAGCTCCTACCGGTGTACTATATCCATCTCGATGGCTTCCCACAGATTCGGATCCACTCCGTTGAGGTAGATCTTAGAACGTTGTTTCCAGTGGGGAAACTCATCTAACGTCAAGAGCTTTGGTGGTTTATTATGATTACCCACCTCACTCTCAAGCAACAGCAGGTTCTGTATCCTAGAGTCCTTTCCAGCAGTAAAGGCTGACATTTGATCTTCCATTGCGAATAACTTAAGTCTAATAACTTTAAGTCTAATAAAACAAATTGTCACTGGGGCGACTGAAGGATGCGAATGGTCTAGTCGTGCGTATGAACTCTACGACTGGTTCAATCGTGCGGCTGAACTAAGCGATTAGCTCAGTCGTGCGAATGAATCTGATGCGTATGAACAGTACGCCCGAAAGGTTCAATCGTACGAATGGAGATGCGACTATGTCCAATCGTGCGTCTGAGCAATGCAAATGAGGTCCAGTCGTGTGAATGGCTCACTCGTGCGACTGAAGCTGCTGTTTTGCGAAAATTTCTAGGTTAAACGTGTTTTAGCCGTAAAAATTCGAAATTTCGCAAGGTCTAATCGCCTAAGTCTGTAGAAACCAAACTTTGATGAGCAGGGAACGTCCAAGATCACTTTTGACACAAAAGATTGCGTTTTTAGTGCAAAAACACAAACTTTTTATCAATCTTGTTTGAATCACGTGTAATCAAGAGCCAAAGCTCTGATACCACTTGTTAGGACCTAGTATTTGAACGAAATACCTGAAGATTAGCGTGTAAACCAGATCAAATAGTGCGGAATCCTATTTGATTGGCGATCCAATCAGTGAGAACACACGAAGAATCAATAAAGAATTGAAACTAACGTTAGAAATCGATTGGGAATCGATCTAATGTGTTCTATGAACTTGGAGAACAAATTGGGAGGCTTCTGGACGGCTAGGGTATGTCTGGAATCGTAATTGATCAAAAAGCTCTATTTTTCACGAATTGAGTTGTATTTATAGGTTGGTATTATTCAATCGTGCGACTGAACCATTAGTATGGTTCAGTCGTGCGATTGAACCATGCGGTTGATTCATCCGCACGACTGAGTGTTCAGTCGTGCGACTGAGCCAATCTTATGTTACAATCATACGACTGATCCAGTCTCCTGGTTCATTCGTGCGACTGAGTCATTCGTATGAAGTTATTCATGCTAATGGTTCATTTGCATGGGCCATTCGCATGAGAACTTCATTAAGTTAAGTTTGAATGTATTAATTAATAAACATTATGTGTAACAATTCTAACAACCACAAACCTAATTAACCAATTTAATATCAACTCATTAATGAAATATTAGTCATTACAAATCACAAACAACCAATATCATTTCATTAATCATATCAGATTACATATCAGAATCAGACAAACAAGATCTATTACATTTCATATCATGATCTAGGGACATACATGTATCAACACTTTCCAACACTTAGGCAGATTCTAAAACTTAACATATGAGCCTAGCACATTGGATTTTAGGTCCCAATCACCATCCATCATGTTCTAAGCTTAAGTCTTACCTTCTAAGCCTTAGAAACACCATCATACCTCATCAAGTATGAACATAGTCACACATCACATCATAACATCAACGTACACACAATCAAGCAAACGGGTCCGAAACCCAGTTTAATGAAAACGTACTTTCATGCAGTTCCAGCCCCAAAATCAGTTAAAATGTATAAAAAGAGGGGTTTTAGAACTCACCTTTGTAGCTCTTAAGTATGGCTTCTTCCAAACTCGTTTGCAAATTGAATTCAACCGCCTAGAAACCCACTAAAACATAGCCGAACACATACAAACACACATAAGCACAAACCCGACGACATAACCAGTTAAGAACACCATAAAACCACGAATTTTTACCTTGAATTCGAATTCTCTCTTATTCTTCCTTCAAAACCGAGAGTTCTCTGCTCTCTTGCCACTTTCTCTCTCTAATATTCAAAGATTTGTGAGGTGTGTGACATATGGGCGGCCATACCACCTTTTACACCCACTTTCCAAACATTTTGTCCTTTTGGACACTTTTTACCCCTAGACTTGGATTTTATTTCTTTTCCTTCTTTTTCTGCACTTTATTCTTCTTTCTTGGTTTAAAAAAATAACCGGGTGTTAGAAGCCCGCCCCCCTTATATAGGTTTCATCCACGAAACCTGTTATTCCTCAAAGAGTTGTGGGTAATGCTGTCTCATTTCTTCTTTAGTCTCCCACGTAGACTCGGATCCCTTCCTGTGCTTCCACTGTACACGGACAAGAAGAACCACTTTATTTCTCAGCCTCTTCTCTTTTCGATCAATGATTGCCACTGGTTGCTCCACATAATTGAGCCATTTATGTACTTCGATATCCTCTAGTGGAACAATCATATCTTCATCGTTAGACACTTCCTCAAATGAGATACATGGAATGTCGGGTGAATTCCACTTAACTCATTTGGTAATTCCAGTCTATAGGTCACCTCTCCTACTCAAGCAACGATTCTAAAAGGCCCTATATACCTTGGGCTCAACTTTCCCCGCTTTCTGAATCGGATGATACCCTTCCAAGGTGAGACCTTCAACATAACCCGGTCACCCACCTTAAACTAAATAGGTCTGCATCGTTTATCACCATACGACTTCTATCTATCTTTGGTTGTCTTCATGAAGGCTTTGATCTTTTCAAGCTTCTTAGTTGTAGCCTCGATCACATCGATGGTCCCTAACTCCTTCTGACCAATATCACCCCAACACATGGGTGTTCGACATCTTCTACCATATAGCATCTGCAGGATCGGTAAAGGTCACTTAATACTTAATTTTTCTCTCAAACTCACTTTGAACAACACTCGGATAAAGATAGAGTCAATAAGAGTTGATCACATAAAGTAAGTAATAGGGAACACAAGAAGTAATTTTCAAGGTACTTTTATATATTGCTTCTCAACTCAAATATTACAAGACTCTTACAAGTAGTATGTAATGAGTTACAATGAGAACCTATATATAATACTACCTACAGCCGGACTATAGTTTAAGGTATCTTACATAAAGTCTTATCTAAGATATGGTAGTCAGGACATGTCCCTAACTTACCTTTTATCACCAACTAAAGTTGGTAACTTGTACTATCATAAAAGGTGAATAGTGAAATAAAGTATGGTCAACTACATGGCTCTTTAAGAAGAAGTCATGTAGTATCAGAGGTCTGCAGCGGAGTGTCAGAGACCATATTTGTGTCCACTGGTTCATAGCATTGTCTTCCGTAGGTTAAATGGCTTTAGAAGAGCAAGTACTTCCAAAGCCACTTATACTTCGGAAGAGGCTGCTTCTTCCAAGGCTTGAAGACTTCTTCTTTTCTTCGTACTTCAGAAGTACTCTTCTGATTGTTCTCTTAAGACTTGATCTTCGGAAGCACGCTCTTGACTTCAAAAGTAGAGTTCTGTCTTCGGAAGTTGATCTTTCACTTTGTCTTCGGAAGAACTCTACACCTTCGGAAGTTCCATGTTAAGCTTCGGAAGCCTTGCATGTAGCACCAAAATTATCTAAGTGATTTGGTTTTGGTTGCACCAGCCTTCTTCTTGATCCAACAAACTTCCCCTAGGCTGATGCTACCGAAACCTCACGTGTTTCTGCTTCTCAAAACTTTCAGCACCAAGGATAGCAGATATTTATGATGCTCTCAAAGGAAAAAGATTTCCCATGGAAGTCATCTCAAAGTTTTTCTTCATGATGCTCTCAAAGTCCTTACATATTTAATCATTTTAAGAACCAAATATGATGTCATCGACATAGACTTGCACAAGAAAATTGTCCTTTCCAGACTTTCTGATGAAGAGAGTCTTGTCAATGGGACCTCTAGTGTAGCCATTCTTCAGAAGAAACTGAGACAGAGTCTCATACCACAGCCTAGGTGCTTGGTGTAGCCCATATAGAGCCTTATCTAATTTGCACACATAGTTGGGGTGCTGTGGGTCTTCAAATCCTGGAGGTTGGCATACATAGACTTCCCTATCTATATCCCTGTATAGAAAGGCACACTTGACATCAAGTTGATATACAGTAAAGTCCTTGGATGCAGCATAAGCAAGGAAGATCCTAACTGCCTCAAGTCTTGTAACAGGTGCAAAGACATCAGTATAATCAATTCCTTCCTCTTGGGTGTATCCTTGAACTACAAGTCTTGCTTTATTCTTGATGATCAAGCCTCTATCATCTCTCTTGTTTCTGAACACCCATTTAGTGCCTATTGGTACTTGACCAGATGGTAGCTGACATAGGTTCCATTCCTTTTGTCTCTTGAATTGAAGCAGCTCCTCTTGCATCGATTCAAGCCAGCTACTATCTTTCAAGGCATCTTCCACCTTCTTGTGTTCCATCTGGGATAAAAAAGCATGAGTAGAAGAAGACATTCCCATGATGAGTCTGTCCTCTTGTTCTCTCACCCTCAGAGACATCCCCTATGGTGTTCTCAATTGGATGAGTGTTGTGAATCCTAAGACGAGGAATCACTTCCAGTTACAGAGATAGATCCAGGTTGGACATATTCTCCTTAGGAATTGGAACACTCTGTCCAGCTGCTATTTCAAAATCATTTAATAAGGACTAATTGAATGAGGGAGAAACATCTTCAATGGTTGACTATGAAGCAGTATTAACAGTTGCTTGTTCCTTCAAACACTACTTCCTTCTACCTGGTGTTGTGACGGATCACCTGATAAGTTTTGAGGCTCAACAAGTGATTCACTTGTTTAAGCTTTACTATTCCTTGATATGGTCAAGCTGTCAGATCTGTGAATGGTGGAAGCTTGATTTCTATCAGCTCTTTGACAATTTAGAAGAGGTCTGGGTAGCTCAAACAGTTGATCATCAACAGCAGCATCAACATCATTTTGAGCACCTGTTCCAACTAAAATATTCTCACAAGATGTTTAGAATAGTTTGGAAACAATTCTAAATCAAAGATATGATCAGGGCCATTCCCCCTAACACAAGGAGTGTGCTCATTAACAACTATATTGGCTGACTCCTCAAACTTTTGATTCTTAATGTTGTATACTCTATAATCTTTGGGCTAGAACAGTATCCAACAAAGATAGCATCATCCGACTTTTCAGCAAATTTTGCTAAATTGTCTTTTGTGTTAAGTATGGTACACCTGCTGCCAAAGGACCTTAGAAAGCCAATGAACAGTGGCCTCTTGTTCAATAAGTGTGATGGAGTAGTGATAGAGTTAACATATTTGGATTCGTGAGATGTTCTATGTTGTTTCCCTTTCAGGCAAGCAACGCAGTTATCTTTGCAGAAAAGCTCCTTTTTAGGCAAACCATGTACCAAGTTATTTTTAGCCAATTTATTCATTGTCTTAAAATTTACATGACACATACGTTTATGCCATAGTGTTGACTCATCACTATCAGCTTTGGAAAGAAAGCATGATACTTCACCCATTGGGGAAGCATTGTTCATATCCCGCTTGTATATATCCCCTTTCTTGGGAGTCTAAGAAGCACTAATTCCGGAGGAATTGTCATCCCTGGTTTGAGGATAATGCACTCATGTTCTATGAAAAGCATTTGGTGCTTTTGATCACTGAATTGAGAAACACTTAACATATTGTGTTCAAGCTGTTTGACAAAGTGAACTTTGTCAACCTTTAACTTACCATTGGATATACTCCCTCTGCTAGAAATATATCCTCCGGCCTCACCTCCAAATTGGACAGGACCTCCATCATAGTTCTGAAACTATTGAAGGAGAGATCTGTTCCCTGTCATGTGCCCAGAGCATCCACTGTCTACAATCCAGACATTGTTATTCTTGTCATAAGATGAGATTGTTAGTTTTGTTTGGAAACCCAAGCCTCACTTGTCTTGGGTTCTTCCAAGGATAATGACATAATTGAACCAAAAGATATGCATGGGAGTTCAATAGAGGTCTTTGAAGAAGAGGTTTGGGCTGCAACATCTTCCTTAATCTTCCATTCCATCCTTTGGTTGATCTTGGAGGATGAGCTTGTTGAAGCATTTGCAGCATGGCCTTCTTCCGAAGCTTCTTTCTTTTTGGAAGAAGCCTTCACCACCTTTTCTTCTGAAGCAGTCTTCTTCTAGGTTGGTTTCAAGGGAGCTTTCTTGTTCTTCCAAACCTTAGTAGCTTATGCTTCCGAAGCCATTTTCCCTTTGGAAGAAAGAGTTTCTTCCGAAAACAACCTTGCTTCGGAAACCAGCTTTTCGTTCATCATCACTTGAACCATTTGAAATGGTCCAAATGTGAAACCTTCCCTGGCTCCTTCTTTCCTAACATTATTTGCATAATGTGTGCTTACAGAATTGTAGTAACAATCTTTTGCCATGTGGTTTTGTAGACCACGCATTATGCATGTAATGTTAGTCTTTTGGGAATATGAAGGTTGCGGTTTCTTGGGCTTTTTCTCTTCATCAGCAACCTTTTCCTTCAACTTCTGATCCTTTGGCAGGATAGAAATGCTGGTATTACACTCCTTTCCTGAATCAGAAGTACCTAACACTTGGAATCCAGCTGAGATAAAGACACCTTTCTGCTTTGGATCAATCTTCAGCTTGGACTCAGCTACTTTCTTGGCAGTTCTTCTAGCAGCTTTGGCTTTGCTTCTTTTGGCCTTATTGGTTAGGATTTGATCTTCATAGGAGGAGATGGGTACATCTACCTGTTCCTTCCCTGTGGTGGCCACTATTATTGCTTCATCCTTCAACTCTAGTGAGGAAGGGTCAGCAGTTTGAACCTCTTGCTCCTTAGTACCACATCTAGGTTGTCTAATAGACTCATAAGAGTGTGGTGGAGCAATTTCATTGGTTCCCAACCCTCCTTCGTTCTGGTAATAGAGTTTGGAGTGGGAGGATGATGCAAGAATAGCTTTGAAGTTCAGCTCAGGGATAGCATGCTTCCTGGCCTGAGCCTCAGTAGTGACAAGCTGGGCTTGAGCCTCAGACAATTTGGATATTAGATCCTTGATTTGAGTCTTGTAGTTGGTGTGTTCATGTTTTAAAAAAGACACAATTTTCTCTAACTCCTCAATTTTCTTTTGGTAGTCAGATTCAACTCTCTTAAAATTAGATTTTAAAATATTTAAAGACTCAATATCTGATTTCCATATTGTAATCCTGATAAAGTTTAACTTTAGCTATACAGGCTGGACTACAGAGATGTTCATATACCTAGGCATCGTCTGTTCTGGCCATGAGAGCTTGAGCAGGAGTCACATCCTGTACCATGAAGCTCCAGTCAACTTCTTGAGCGATTGCAGGGCCGTTTTAGTTGAATTTTCAGTGGGCTTTGAGGTTGAGGGATGTGTGGAGGCCTATAGGGTTCCTGGATTGGTCTTGGGAGCCTTGCATTTCCTTGCAAAGTGACTAAGTTGGTTACAGTTGTAACATTTTTCGTTAGTCTTGTCAAACCCAAACATGCTGACAGTTGGGTTTTGAGGGAATTGCCTTCGAGTTCTCTTAAAGAACTTCTTCGCTCTATAAGTTAAAAGAGCCATCTGTTGGACAATGTTCACATACTCTACATCGTCCTGATTAAAACACTCACGATCATCAAAGCAATATTGAAAATTACCAAAGTGTCCACTTCCTGAGACAAAGGCACAACTTTCCTGAAAGGAATTGTGTTGAGCCTTTTTAGACCTTGGAGTCTTAGGAAAAGTGATGTATGGTCCAGAAGAGCAGGATGACTGCTAGTAGGTCAGGTAGTGCTGAGCTTGTGGGGGTATTGAGCCTTCAGCAACTATTAAAGCGTTGCTAGCACGAAGACTTATGGGTTTGCTTGTTTGGTGTCCCTTCTTATTCTCTATCTCTAGGTGATATCCATCAAGGATGCGATAGTGTTCAGTCATAGTAAGAGTGTTCAAGTTTTCTATTCTCTTGATAGAGACACAGTAGAATGCTCATTCACTTGGAAGAGCACTCATGAACTTTCTAGTAAGATCTCTAAGTTTGAGAGTGATCTTCACAGACTGAAGAGAAGAAATAAGATCCATGTACCTGAAGTACTGCTGGCTGAGGGTCTCTCCAGCAATATGAGTGAAGTTCTCAAACTGCTGCTTCAATGAGTCCTTCTTAGAGTCGTTGGAGTTTGCATACATCTGAGCAAGTGCATCAAATAATTCTTTGGCAGTCTTACAATGCTCGAACCCCACCATAATGGAGTTCGGTATTACAGTCATAAGAATGGTCATAGCATTGCTGTCGATGTCCATCTTCTTTCGGTCTTCATCAGAATAATCTTTAACAACTTTTTCTATCATGGCACCGTTTCCCCCAGGTGATGCCACCTTTGGCTTATACGGGCCATTGACAATGGAGTTCCACATTTTGTTGTCTTGGTATCTGATGAAGTCTTCCATTCTTCTGCTCCAAGACCTGAAATTTTTAGGAGTAACGACAGGAGCCTATGTCATAGTTCCTATCTCTACTTTGGATTTGTCAAGGTCATTTTGAGTGAGTGAGTTGTAGGGAGGAGTAAAAAACAGGTTGATTTTGATGGTTAGATCACGCAATCAAGATCCTAAAAAGCTCTGATACCAATTGTAGGATCGGTAAAGGTCACTTAACACTTAGATTTTCTCTCAAACTCACTTTGAACAACACTCGGATAAAGATAGAGTCAATAAGAGTTGATCACAATATAGTAAGTAATAGGGAACACAAGAGGTAATTTTCAAGGTACTATTATATATTGCTTCTCAACTCAAATATTACAAGACTCTTACAAGCAGTATATAATGAATTACAATGAGAACCTATATATAATACTACCTATAGCGGGATATACTTTGATACCAGCTGGGATCATATAACTGATGCCTATACTACATGACTATAGTTTAAGGTATCTCAGATAAAGTCTTATCCGAGATATGGTAGTCAGGACATGTCCCTGACTTACCTTTTGTCACCAACTAAAGTTGGTAACTTGTGCTATCATAAAAGGTGAATAGTGGAATAAAGTATGGTCGACTACATGGCTCTTTAAGAAGAAGTCATGCAATATCAGAGGTCTGCAACGGAGTGTCAGAGACCATACTTGTGTCCACTAGTTCATCGCAGTGTCTTTCGAAGGTTAAATGGATTTGGAAGAAGAAGTACTTCCGAAGCCACTTATACTTCGGAAGAGGCTGCTTCTTCCAAGGCTTGGACACTTATTCTTTTCATCATTCTTTGGAAGTAGTCTTTGATTGTTCTCTTAAGACTTGATCTTCGGAAGCATGCTCTTGACTTCGAAAGTAGAGTTCTGTCTTCGGAAGTTGATCTTTCACTTTGTCTTCGGACGAACTCTACAACCTTCCGAAGTTCCATGCTAAGCTTCGGAAGCCTTTGCATGTAGCACCAAAATTATTTAAGTGATTTGGTTTTGGTTGCACCAGCCTTCTTCTTGATCCAACAACATCTCATAAGGGGCATACCAATGCTGGCATGATAACTGTTGTTATATGAGAACTCAGCTAATGGTAAGTGGTCATCCCAACTTCCTCCAAAATTGATAACACATGCTCGAAGCATGTCCTCCAATGTCTTAATGGTCCTCTCTGAATGTTCATCAGTTTGGGGATGATAAGCCGTGCTATTGTGTAACCTCGTCGCCATAACGTCGTGCAATTTCTTCCAAAATTTTGATGTAAACTGAGTGTCACGATCAGACACAATAGACACCGGCACACCATGACGAGTCACAATCTCCTTAATGAAAAGATCAACCAACCTCTGAGATGATATGTCTCATGGATCGATAGGAAGTGAGCACTTTTCGTCAAGCGGTCAACAATCACCCATATAGCATCATACCCTTTTGGGGTACGCGGTAGCTTCATGAGAAAATCCATGGTGATGTGCTCCCACTTCCATTCTGGTATATCCAAAGGTTGAATCTTTCCATACGGCTTTTGATGCTCGGCCTTCACCTATTGACATGTAAGGCACTTACTCACATACTCCACCACATCACGCTTCATACCCGGCCACCAATAGTATTTCTTCATGTCTTGATACATTTTTGTGGCATCGAGATGAATGGAGTATCGAGCCTTGTGAGCTTCATACATGATCTTCATGCGTAGATTTCCATGACGAGGAATCCACATTCGCCTGAATTGGGTCCTAACACCAAGTGTGTTTTCACCCAATTCCCCAACCAGACCTCTCATTCTTTCCGATTTAAGATGGTCTTCTTTCAGTGCCTCATCTTGAATTTAACTTGCTTCATCATATTGGAGGTCATGATTAACTGGTACGCTTTCACCCGAATCGGTTCGGGTCTCTCTTTCCGACTAAGGGTATCCACCACCGTGTTGGCTTTGCCCGGATGGTAATGGATCGCACAGTCATAATCCTTTATGAGCTCCAACCATCGTCTCTGTCTCATGTTTAGATCCTTCTACTCAAAGAAGTACTTCAAGCTCTTGTGGTCAGTGAATATGGTGCAGTTCGTCCCGTATAGTGTCTCCAAATCTTTAACGTGAAGACCACGACTGCTAGCTCGAAGTCATGAGTAGGGTAGTTAACCTCATGAACCTTCATTATCGGGATGCATAGGCTATAACCTTCCCTCTCTGCATTAACGCACATCCCAACCCCGAGTAGGAAGCATCAGAATAAACCACCAGATCATTACATCCATCGGGTAATGACAGAACATGAGCTTGAGTCTATCTCTCCTTCAATTCTTCAAACGCCTTCTCTTGAGCTTGACCCCATACAAACTTCACATCTTTTCCGGTCAACTTAGTTATTGGAGAAGAGATCTTAGAGAAGTCTTGGATAAATCTTCTGTAGTAGCCCACCAAACCCAAGAAGCTACGAATCTTGGATGGTGTCTTTGGAGACTTCCATTGCATCACCACCACCTTCGCCGGATCCACCATGATCCCGTCGGGGTTCACCACATGACCCAAGAATTGTACCTCGCGCAACCAAAACACACACTTGGAGAATTTAGCATACAACTTCTCCTTTCTCAACGTCTCCAAAACCTCCCGAATGTGGCCGGCATGCTAGATCTCGCTCTTCGAATAAATAAGGATATCATCAATAAACACAATCACTGATTTATCCAACATCAGCCAACACACTCGGTTCATCAAATCCATGAAAGCAGCTGGCGCGTTGGTCAAACCAAATGACATGACAAGGAACTCGTAGTGACCATAGCGCGTGTGAAAAGCAGTTTTAGGAACATCTTGCTCTTTCACCTTCACCTGGAAGTAGCCCAATCGAAGATCTATTCTTGAGAACCAAGTGGCACGTTAGAGCTGATCAAACAAATCATCAATCCTCGGTAAAGGTATCGGTTCTTTATCGTCAACTTGTTCAACCCATGGTAGTCGATACCAATCCTCATACTACCGTCTTTCTTCTTCAAGAATAGGACCAGAGCACCCCAAGGAGAGATACTCGGTCTAATGAACCCCTTATCAAGCGGCTCTTGCAGTTGCTCCATCAACTCTTTCATCTCGGTAGGAGCCAACCAATACGGTGCCTTGGCAATAGGTTGGTCACCTGGTATGAAATCGATCTGGAATTCGATCTCACGGTCAGGTGGCACTCCTGGTAAGTCTTCGGGAAACACATCGGGAAAGTCACACAAAACCAGGACATCGGATAACTATGGTGTTGGCGTTTCCGCATCCTTCACATAAGCCAAATAGGCGCTACATCCACGTCTCATACACTTTCCCGCCACCGCCATTGAGATTACTTTCGGGATCGTCATGACTCGATCCCCATAAACCGTTACCAAACTCCCATCAGGCACTGTCAACCAAATCATCTTGTTGCGACCCATAATGTTCACCTTGAAATCCGCTAACCAATCCATCCCAAGAACCAAATTGAAACCACCTAAGGCCATTACAAATTGTCTAACTGGAAATTTATGACTTTCTAATTCCACATCACATTCTTCTATCACCTTAGAGACTCTGGTAGACTTACCTATGGCAGTTTCTACATCAAAGGGCGCATCTATATTCTTACTACTAACAGCCAGTTTAGCACAGAAAGCAGCATAAATGAAACTTTTACTAGCACGAGAATCGAATAACATAGAGGCTAAAGTTTGGTTCACTAGAGTACCGGACACGACATTAGGGTCCGTCCTAGCCTCCTATTGTGTCATCGTGAATGCCCTGGCGCTCGCCCTTGGTCGATCTCTTCCAGTCTTTTTCACCCTAGAACCCTCAGCCCTCGGTTTCTTACATTCTCTACTCATGTGGCCCTCCTCGCCACAATTGAAACATCAGACCGTACGATAGTCCCTTGCTACATGCCCCATTTTCCCGCATTTGAAGCACAAGTTCGACCCCAACATACATTCCCCACTATGCTCCTTACCACATCTACCACACTTCTTCGATCCTGCCCCAGATATGACCACACGGCGGTCATCCACCCGTGCCTTCTTGTTACCCTTCGGGGCACCACCCCGACCAAACCTCTATCCATTCCAATTCCGATCACTACCCCCTTTCTTGCTACCTTCGGTCACCACCACAGTCCTCTCATCATATAGTCTTCCTGCCAGATCCACCGCCGATCTAAACGTGCTCGGTCAAGCAGTGATCCTGTGCCTGTGAATATCCGCCGGCAAGCCGTGAATGTATCTCTTGATCTTTCGTGATAGAGGCATCACCTGTTCCTGCACCAATCGTGCCATTTCATTGAGTTTGATGGTGTATTGTTGATGTGTCATGGTTCCCGTTTCCAGCTGTAGGATTCCCTTTCCACCTTATCCATTTCCCAATGAGGACAGAACTCCTCAATTACCAATTTCTTCAACTCAGACCACCTCATCCTTCCAATGGCCTGACTACCCTCAGCTTGGACAATATAGTCCCACTAGCATAAAGCTAAGTCCATGAAAGAGTGGGCAGCAGACTTCACCTACTGGTCCTCTCGGCACTTGCTGATATTCAAAACAACTTCCATTTCTCTCACTCATCGGTGAGTGGCAGCAACAGTGCCATTACCGTCAAAAGTAAGGGGCTTGCATCGTTGAAACGCCCCGTAATTACAGCCTCGTGCAACCTCTGACGCCGACTCTTCTTCTTCCTCTTCCTTTTCGTCATCAGACAGAACCGTCTCAGTCTCGGGTTGTCTTCTTTCGCCTGTAGGTCTACTCCTTTCCCTTCTTTTGCCATCTCTAACAACCTTTATCACTTTGGTCACCACAGACGGTAGGATCGTCTGCATGACCTGATGCACTTCCTCCACAACCGCCTCCTTCACTAAGGCTCTCAGGTTAGCACTCTTATCTCCGCCCACCGGATGAGGGGTCTCCAGTTCTTCATGAACCACCCTTTCGGCTCCAGGCCTTCCTCTCCTGACCTCTGGTTCACCACCACGTTCACCACCACCACGTGAAGCTTTTGATGATCTACCTCCGGCCATCCTCTAACTCACACTAAAAGATTTAAACACCAACACGGTCATTCAAGGGAATAGCTCAGTTCATATCAAGTATAGTAAGTCCCTAATTACAGTGGCCAGTTGTGATTAGCCACTTACTTTACTCTTCATGCCCCAAGCATTACCTGTCCTAACTACATCAGTATCTAAAATACAAACCTCACATAACCACATAACATGCACATGTAGTACCGGTTAACATTACGAAAATACCTGATGGCACGCAGCTACTCGGACTGGCATCCCTTCCCTTTTCGTCCTATTTTCAGTTTAAGTTTAGGTTTATTTTAAAATTTTACCCGTTTCACTTAAACTTTGGCTCTGATACCACTTGTAAGGCCCCGTTCCCGGGACGCTTACAGCTGGCCAATCATCGCTCATAAAACATATAATTACATTAAACATTCATAAAACACCGCAACGGAACATTAAAATAACTTTTTCATTATAGATGCTTTTGCAAAATAATACAACATTCATTATATAATTTCGTTTGTTCGCATTACAATGCAAAAACATTAACAAAAGAATGCCATCCAAATGCCAAGTAGCTCCCCATGCAATCCTCAGCAATGCTCACCTGCCAACTGGAAAATGCATAAAAGTCAGCGTTGCTGAGTGAGTTCTAGTTTTAACATAAAACATACTTTACATTCATTAAACCGTTCTTTACTTTACCATGTGATCACACATCATATGTAAACATAGATAATATCATTATTATCTTCATCATTCGTTCATTCATCATTACATCTTTTCATTCTGTCAACACCATGAAATCTACCCTTCCGTCATGCATAAAGCTGGTACTGGACCGAAGTCTATCATAGACCTTCCTTCATGGCGCACAACAGCCTAGCCACAGTATCAAAGGTAATTTCAAGTGTACCATTGTCATGTGCTATGCCTTTCCATCATGCTTAAAGCTGGTACTGGACCGAAGTCTATCATAGACCTTCCATTATGGCGCACAGCAGCCTGACCACAATACCGAAGGCAAGCAAAAATGGTTCCATACAAGTTGTCAATCACAAAGAAAGACCTCGATGTGCATCCTTCTGGGGTAGGTAACCCGCACACCGTTGGGCTAACACTCTACATTAGGGCATGTCCCGACATACAAGGCTTGTAAAACTTTCATTACTTCCATCATTCATGAATGCATGCATTCATTCATCATGTTTCTCTTTTCATTATCTTCCACTTTACGTTACATAATACTTTTCATTTCGTTCATTAACATTCGACGTAAACCTATGAGAAAATAATCATACATCACAAGGAACATAAATATAACATTCAGTCATCATCATGCAGGGCATCATACATACATAACATACATCATGCATAATCATACAACATTATACATCATCATCATGCATATGTATCAATCATACATCATAACATGCCCATCATAACATATATGACCTCACACCGTCAACTTACATAGCCCCCGGGAATCTCCCAAGTCAAAGCCTGCATTTCACCCTCTTTCCAAGAAGTTAGAAAACAGTCTAAGTGTTCATCCACATTTTCTATAGTTTATCTGCATTAACTATAGTCCATCCGCATTTGTCTTACTTCATCCGCATTTGTTCCCGTTCATCTGCATTTGTTCCTGTTCATCCGCATTAAACTTACTTAGTGGTTAATGCTCATCCGTATTAATTGTCATCCGCATTGACTTACCATGCCCATCCACATTGACTTACTTAGTCGTTAATGCTCATCTGCATTAACTGTTATCCGCATTGATGTACCATGCTCATCCACATTGACGTACCATGCTCATCCACATTGACTTACTTAGTGGTTAATGTTCATCCTCATTGACTTCCAACACTTAAGCAGATTCTAAAACTTAACTTATGAGCCTAAAACATCAGATTTTAGTTCCCAATCACCATCCATCATGTTCTAAGTTAAGTCTTACCTTCTAAGTCTTAGAAACACCATCATACCTCTTCAAGCATGAACATAGTCACATATCACATCATAACATCAACGTACACACAATCAAGCATACGGTCCGAAACCCAGTTTAATGAAAACATACATTCATGCATTTCCAGCCCTAATATTAGTTAAAACGTGTAAAAAGAGGATTCTAGAACTCACATTTGCAGCTCTTGAGTATGGCTTCTTCCAAACTCGTTTGCAAATTGAATTCAACTGCCTAGAAACCCACTAAAACATAGCCGAACACATACAAACAGACATAAGCACAAACCTATGGACATAACTGGTTAAGAAGACCATAAAACCACAAACTCTTACCTTGAATTCGAATTCTTTCTTGTTGTTTCTTCAAAACCGAGAGTTCTCTGCACTATTGCCACTTTCTCTCACTAAAATTTGAAGAATTGTGAGGTGTGTGACATATGCGCGGCCATACCACCTTTTACACCCACTTTTCAAACATTTTGTCCTTTTGAACACTTTTTACCCCAAGACTTGGGTTTTATTTCTTTTCCTTCTTTTTCTTCACTTTATTCTTCTTTCTTGTCTTAGAAAAATAAATAAATGGGTGTTACACCAGAGGACCAGGTTCCTGCTAATGAAAGTACACAAGTATCAGATCTTCATGCCTCTGACACTTCTGAACCTCATACTACAATAACTACCGATACTAAACTTGGAATTCACAATTTAGATCAGGAAGTAGTTGTACCAACACTTCTGAACCCACCACTCCCGGATCTCAAGTTAATGTGCATCATCCCTGCAGGATCGTTGAAGGTGTAAGTTACAACACAACAACACAAAGAGGACATTAACTAAACTTTGATCAAACAGTAAACTGGATTAACCAAGTTGAGATATTAAGAACACAATTAATGCAGGAGACAGAACACAAGTGTATGGTTTTCAAGAATGCCGTATATTGCTTTCTCTATGTTCTATTACAAGTGTTACAAAGCATATATAAAAGATACATGAACATGACATACTTATACTACATCCTATAGCCGGCTATACTTTGTAAGCCAGCTGGATACAATTGACTAGACACAAACAAAATCAATTGTAGAGTCAAAAGGCAGATTGCCTTTTGACTTGTGACTATGACATGCCATAGCTCACATCCTTATCTATTACAAAAAGATAAAGTACATAACGTAGAAAGTTACAGACTCAATACCTCAATGTACAGTTACCAAAAGCATGGACCTTTTCACCAACTCATGTAAGGTGGCGACTTGCAGAGATGCAGCGGAAAGGTGTCCAGCTTTATGGAACAGTACATCAGATAAAGCATGTTACTAAAAGTCTTCGGAAGAAATCTGTCTTCATGAACTTGAAGCTTCGGAAGACTTTGTCTCTGAGGCTTCGGAAGACTTCATGTTTGGCTTCAGAAGATATTGGTCTTGGCTTTGGAAGATTTCATACTTAGAGTATTTTCTGTTTCATGTGTGAAACTTCCCAAGCTTCTTCTTTAATGCACTTATGTAGCAAGCATGATAGACTTAAGATGTTTAGGTTGCTCAGCCTCTTCCTTAATCTCTACAAACTCCCCCTAGGCTGATGCTACCAAAACACTTACAAGACTTCAGATATCAACAGTCCTCATTAGGATGATCACCAATCCTTTCTTCATAAGGTTATCAGGATCCTTCAGATTATCAAAGTGTCTTCTCATATCAAAGAGTTGCAGATGCAACTGAAACATATCTTGCCATGTGTAAGTGTCTTTAATGCCTTGATCTCTAATGACATGCCATCTTTCTGGATTTGTGGTGTATGTCCAAGACAAGATGGGTCTTCCTGATTCTAGAGGAGCTGTTTGAATTGGAGTTGATGTTACATCCTCTGGCTGCACAATCTCAAGATGTTCTGACTCATCCTGGGATTTAGAAGAGGGTGCAGTCTTCTTCTTCTTTGGCTTTGATTTAGAAGCCATCCTCTTCTTTCTCTTACCAGATTTTAACAGAGAAGACTGGCCTGCAACACCAGATTGATTTTCACTATCTTTCTTAGTTGGGACTTCCTCTCTCTCAGGCTCAGAAGGAGAGTGAGGTTGACCCTGCTGTGGATCAGAAGATGAAGCTTGATGAGTTTCAGCAGGAGATCCAGGTTGTGTTGTCTCTGGTTGTTCAACCTTAACCTCCACTTCAGGTGGGGATTGACTTGGAGTGGAGTGTAAGTCAATGAGCTCTCCACTTTTATCTTCTGCTGATCACCCTAATATGCTCATCCATAGTGGATAGAGACATGGGGCCAAGTCTCCTTCCGGAGAGTCCATATAGCTTCAAGAAGCTCATCATCCTCTGCCTGTCAGCAGACTTTTTCATGCTCTTTTGGATGATGGCTCTTGATTTTGCAGCTTCTTCCCTTAGTTTCTTCTTAGTTGTCTTTCTATCCTTGATTATCTCAAGTTCAAGCGGCTTTTTATACTCAAACTCAACATAGTCATAGGACAAGGGAAGGAGTGCATCTGCCTGATAGAAGCTTGTGCCACTCAGGTAGTTGATCATCTTGATCCTCTCTTCTTCTTTGTCTACCTGAGGTTCTTGTTGAACCCATCTTCTTCTTGTGCAGGACTTTCCTGAACTAGGAGAGGGTAGGCATATCTTTGTACAGTCTTTTTCTTCTTCTCTCTTCTTTGACTTGTACTAGGAGTTCTGCATCTTCTGCCTCTTTCTTCTCCCTTGACCTTTCTAGGTCAACCAGTTCATTCAACTCATCTAAGGGGAGATAAATGACATTGTCTATGTCATAGTTCCTAGTCTGCAAATAGTTTATCCTGACTGCCCTTAACTCATCATTCGGAGTATCTGGTCTGGGGGCAACCCTGATAGAAGACTCCATGAGTCTTGAAGACTCAATAGAGGAACTTTCTCCCCTTAGCCTCCTTTTCCTCTCTCTCTCCTCCTCCTTAATCTCCTCAGTTGTCATTTTTCTTTTCCCTTTGTCACCACAGACCTTTGTAACTCAGGGTGGAAAGAGCTTTGGCCTTCATTGCTTGTTGCAACATCTGAGCTCAGGCCAGAGAGAGGTTGAGAAGCACCTTCACCAGCAGGTGTCTTAGAAGGAATGTGGATCTCTGCAGTAGTTGATGATGATGAGACAGGGCTCTCAAGTTATGCCATTGGGCCTTCAGTCAAGGATTCCCTTATGAAGCTAATCTTAGGGTCCTCCTCAACATCCAGTTGAGCGATGGCATTGCCTGATCGCCTAAGTCTCCTTCTCAAGCTAAACTCTACAGTGATCTTGTCTTGGATTCTTTTAGCCAGTCTGTCAGCTTGTATTGATTGGCTTGGGTTGACAAGTGGCATGTTGACTAGATCTAGATCTTCATAGTAGTTCAAGGTCTAAAAATTGAAGACTTTTTGTTGTCCTTCAACTCTTATGGTAATTAGGGCTTTTCTAATGTTGTCATACCTCCACCCAATGATGTGATTGGAAGATGGTGAAGTGACATAGCCGTTGGTATCCCATCCTCAAACAAACTCTGTATGGAGTCTGTGTAGTCCACATCAATGTGAACTTGAGGAGGTTGCTGAGAATGTACAATTGCATGTGAGGATGGTGAGTGCTCAATGTCCATTCTCTCTAAAGAACTCCCAGGTTCTGTGGCTGTAATGACTTTCTCCCCCTTTTTGGTAGCATCACCCACTTGCATAGGTGAGCTGGAAGATAGGTCAATCACATCAACAGGTTCTTGTGTTCCTGGTTGAGCTCTTCTTGAGGGTCTCCCAGCTAGTTTTTCCTTAAGATATGAAATCTCAAGTTGCTGATCATTGATCCTGTTATGTAAGGTAGTCACCTGAGATTCAAGGTGACTGACCTTTAAGACTAAGTAAGTGCATGTTTTAGACAGTTTTTGCACCAATAGTCTCAGATTCCCCTCATCTTCATCATAAGATACATTGGGGGATGAGATGATTGGACCAGAGTCCTCTCTCTCACCACCAGCTAGAGGTTCTTGGCTATTGGTTTTCCTCTGCTCACTGGCAATCTCAGTTGATATGGCAGTGGGCTAAGTTGCCATGGTTGAGGTCTTAATGATGTAATCACTTTTAGAAGTGAGAGCCTCTTCCATATGGACATCCTAAATAGGTTCAGGGGTGTCCACCTCAGTTGTAGGTGACTGATGTGGGATAGATGTAGGTGACTCAGGAGTATTCATCTCTCTTTGAGTAGGGGAAAAGAAGAGAGACTTATTATACTCACAAAAACCTAGATCTTCATCAGTATAGAAGTCAAGGTTGGGAATTGGTTGGTTGAGATCTATAGGCTGGGGATGGTAACTGTCCTTTGAAGGTTGATCACTTTAGTGCTGAGACTCAGAGTGATGGCTTAAGGTAGTTGGGCTAATGAGCTCATCAGGCTGAGCATGAGGAACCTCAGCACTGATTCTTGAAGAGATGGGAGTGGTCTGCCCCTCAGGAGAAGTGGGAGCTCCATTGTCCACTTCTTCCTATATGGGTGAGTATATGGGGGCCTCCACAGACTGAATAGCTGAGCAGGGGTTCGTTTGGATTTTCTTTGGTAAGTGATGGTGATTTGAGGTTGTGAGAGTGGTTGGGAGATAGCAGGTGTGGGCTCAACACTAGCTTGTGTTGCTAGGTTGTCACCTTGAGCAATGAGCTCTAACATTTTTGGGACTAGGGCTGTTTCTACCCCAGAGAATCTAACAGTGGGCCTTCTCAGAATTTTAAAGATTCCGGCTTCATCTATCCCAATTTAGAGTGTTACTTGTTTCCCTCAACCGTGAGCCTAGTTCAAAGTTAAGAATGTACTGGACATATCTAGGAAACATGTAATACTCTAAGGAGTCTAAATTAGCAACTAAATTCATATAAACAAATTGAGAATACATGAATTTGACCCCCTGAACCATTCCATAGATTATGAAGGAGAGATCCTCAGGAATCTGGTCCCATCCACCATGCTTGTTTGATAAGCTGTGGATGACCACATGGACCAGGAATCTCTATTAGGATGAGACCTTCCCTTTCCTAAAGGTCTTTACAGAGAAATCTCCCTCATATCCCATCAGCTCAAAGGAATGATTGACAGCTTCCTTTGGGAAAAACACCTCACCTTCTTCATCATCCAGCTGAAGATGCCTATTGATGATGATCGGAGTGATGAAGATAGTTCTACCCTGCACTGTGGCGGAAAGTGCCTTCTCCCCGTCCATAATGACGTCTTGGCAGGTCTTCCAGAATTCAAGCAGCTGATCCTCATAGAGTGGAGGATCAATTGTTAGGGAGGTGAAGTAGTTTGACAGAGTTAGGAAACGACAAACCTTTGAGAAATGAGGATCTTTCTCAGAGATTAACAGTGCAACCTGATTATGTTGTCTGTGTAGCTGCATGGTAAAGTTGGGATCATTTTTTTGAGCAAGGTTAGCCATTTTGAAGTAGCATAAGGATGAAGAAAGAAGAGAGGAAGAAATTTCAGAGTGAAATTTGTGGTTTTAGGTTTGGAGGAAGAACAGATGATAGAAAGAGGGGGGAAAACGTTGGGTTTATATGTGAGAAGGATTTCAGATAAAGTTTAATGAGAGAGGATAAACTTTGAAATCCGGATGTCAGTCCCACCTCTAAAAAAGTAGTTTACTTTTACTCAAAAAGTAGTTTTCTTGGAAGTCAAAAAGCTTCCGAAGGTTAATTATCTTCGGAAGTTTTAATTAAAAAGCTTCGAAGCTAAAATGACTCCGGAAGAGAGTTTTGAGAATTTTGCTTCGGAAGAGAAATTAAAACTTGAGTGCTTTGTATATAAAACAACAAAGCTTCTGAGAGTTAATTTTGCTTCAGAAGTAAATGGTCCTTAAAATAAGTAAGTTTCTGAGACAAGTATTTAAGCTTCGGAAGATAAATCTGAAAGCTCTTCCAAAGGTAAATTTCTTAGACAATTATTTATTTTGAAGGCATGATTTGCTTCCGAAGTAAAAAGCATAACTTCCGAAGTATTAGAAATTTTCAAAAATCTAAGGAAAGTCTTCAAAAAGAATTTTTTATCCAAAGAAAACATGAGCTTATGAAAGTAATGAACTAGACAACTTAGGACACACATTTTTTAAGAAATAATAAGAATTATTTTTAAGAAAAGCTTACTCAAAGTTTATCATCCCAATAGCTGATATTAGATATTTAAATCTCTGTTCATCAAAAGCCTTTGTAAACAGATCAGCATATTGTACATCTGTGTTAACTTTGACCAGTTTAATTAATCCCTTTTCATAGTTATCTCTTATTAAATGATACCTGATATTGATATGCTTTGTCCTTGAGTGCTGCACAGGATTCTCTGTGATTGAGATAGCACTGTTGTTGTCTATGTGAATGGGAGTCTCCTTGAAGTTTAAGCCATAGTCCAGCATCTGATTTTGAATCCAAAGTACTTGAGCATAGCAGCTTGCAACAGCAATGTATTCAGCTTCAGCAGTTGATGCAGAGACACAGGATTGTTTCTCGCATTGCCATGAAACAACCCTTCCACCAAGAAATTGACATCCCCCAGATGTAGACTTTGCAGTCATATTGCAACCCCTATAATCACTGTCTGTATAGGCATACAGATTGAAGTCAAGATTCTTGGGATACCATAAGCCAAGTGTTGATGCACCTTTGAGGTATCTTAGAATCCTCTTGACATTGATAAGGTGAGACATCTTAGGGTTGGCTTGATATCTTGCACAGATGCAAGTAGCAAACATGATATCAGGCTACTAGCAGTAAGATACATAAAAGACCCAATCATAGCCCTGTATAAGTGCTCATCTACACACTCCCCCTCAAGATCAGGTCCAAAGGAGTGGTTCCTAGCTATGGGTGTCTTAGCAATCTTACAGTCAGTCATGTTGAACCTCTTAAGTATGTCTTGAACATACTTTGACTGACTTATGTAGATGCCATCTTCAACTTGCTTCACTTGAATTCCTAGAAAGAAATTGAGTTCCCCCATGGCACTCATTTCAAATCTGTCTTTCATCAGCTTCTCAAAGTCTTTGCAGAGGTTTGGATTATTTGAACCAAAGATGATGTCATCTATATACACTTGAACTAGCAGTATGTCATTTCCTTATCCTTTGATGAAGAGAGTCCCATCTATAGTACATCTCTGTATCCATGTTTACAAAGATACTCAGATAGTGTCTCATACCATTTCTTGGGTGCCTGATGCAGCCCATAGAGAGATTTGTCAAGCTTGCAGACATAATCAGGATAATCAGGGTCTACAAAACCAGGTGGCTATTTGACATAAACCTCTTCATCTATCACTCCATATAAAAAGGCACACTTCATATCAAGTTGAAAGACCTTGAAGTTCTTGGATGCAGCAAATGCCAGGAATATCCTAAGAGCTTCTAATCTTGCCACTGGAGCAAAGACACCAGTGTAGTCAATCCCTTCTTCTTGTATGCATCCTTGAACAACCAGTCTAGCTTTGTTCTTGATGATGATGCCTCTATCATCTTTCTTGTTCCTAAAAACCCATTTGGTTCCAATGGTAGTCTTCCCAGAAGGAAGAGGACAAAGGTTCCAAACTTTCTGCCATTTGAATTAAAGCAGCTCTTGTTGCATAGCTTCAACCTAACTTCCGTCCTTTAGAGCTTCAGCAACTTTCTTTGGCTCTATCTGGGATAGGAAACAAGAGTGAAGACAAACATTTGCTTTATGGGTTTGTCCTCTTGTCTTTACCCATGTGACAACTTCTCCAATGATGTTTGTGGTAGGGTGAGACTTGTGGATCCTAAGCTGAGGGATCACAGCATGTTGTTGAGAAAGATCTAAATTAGAGAAATTTAGATGTGGTATAGATGTTTCTCCCACCACATCAGCACACTTTTCAAGTGAAACTTGATCCAAGCAGTGTGTGACATCATTGATGTTCTCATCTATGGTGTGGTTAGTGGCATCAAGAAATTCTTGGTCACTGTCACCATCACCGTTGTTGTCTTCCACACTTGAGGTGTTCTTATCTTGTTGTAGAGCCTCTGGGCTGGAATTTGAAAGCATACCAGATGTATCAACTGATTTTGTAATTGTTGTGCAGATATAAACCTCATTTGCAGAAGTAGTTCCAACTGGAGCTGAAGATGTATGACTTGAAGGTCTTCCTAGCTCAAATCTTGGATCAGGATCACCTGTATTTAAATTTTCTGCAGATCCTGAACATTCTCACAAGATTTGTTAAAATTGGTAACCAAATCAAGATCAAATAACCAATCTAGACCAGAACTAGCAACATAGGGTGCGTGTTCATTGAAAGTCATATTGGCTGACTCCTTAACAATTCTAGTTCTGAGGTTGTACACTCTATAAGGCTTAGGTTGGGAAGAGTATCCAATAAAGTGTCCATCATTTGATTTCTCAACAAACTTGGCAATTTGATCTTTGGTATTCAAGATGGTGCAAGGACATCCAAATGACCTGAGAAAACCAATGAAAGGTTTCCTCTTGTGCCAAAGTTCATAAGGAGTATTACCATGAGTCTTAACTACTAAAACTCTGTTCTCCACATAGCAGGTAGTGTTGACTGCCTCTGCCCAGAAGGTGATAGGCAGCTTAGAGTTAGACAGCATGGTTCTTGCACCTTCAATCAGTTTCCTGTTTCTCCTCTCAACAACACCATTTTGCTGAGGAGTCCTGGGAGCATTGAATTGTCTTGTAATATCCTTTTCATCACAAAATGTATCAAGGATTTGGTTTTTAAATTCAATTCCTTGATCACATCTTATGATCTTGACCTTGTGATCAGACTGATTCTCAATCTTTAAGATGAAATTCTTCAGAATCTCAGGAGTCTCATCCTTAGTTCTAAGGAAGAAAACCCAAGTGAATCTTGTAAAGTCATCTGTGATCACTAGACAGTATAAGGTCCTTCCTAAACTCATTACACTGGTGGGGCCAAGAGATCCATATGTAACAAGTGTAGGGGTGTAGTGATGGAGTTCCTTTCCTTAGGCTTATGAGATACCTTATGTTGCTTCCCTTTCAGGCATGCAACACAATGGTCATCACTTGTAAACTCTTTCTTTGGTATTCCAGTTACCAAATCATGCTTAATCAATTTTTTCATGTTCTTACAGTTTACATGACACATTCTTTTATGCCATAGGAAAGATTCATCACTATTGGCTTTAGATAGAATGCATAAAACTTCTCTAGAGGGAGAGGTTTCTTTCAAATCCATCTTGTACATGTTTCCTTTCCTGGGGGCTCTAAGCAGGATTTGCTCATGAGGAATGACCACACCGGGCGTAAGAACAATGCACTCATGCTCAGTAAAGAGCATGTTATGACTCTAATAACAAAATTGAGATACACTTAGAAGATTGTATCCAAGCTCCTTAACAAAGTTTAGCTTTTCTATGCTGAGCATACCATTTGTGACCTTGCCCATTCTAGAAATGTAACCACCTTCATCTCCTCCAAAAGCAACTGGTCCTCCATCAATCCTTTCAAAGTTCTTGAGTAGTGACCGATTGCCTGTCATGTGCCTGGAACAGCCACTGTCTATGATACAGACATTTTTGTCTGTCTTCAGCTATCCCTGCACAAAGAGAAAGATTAGTTGCATTTGGAAACCCAAGCCTTGCTTGTCTTGGTCTTATTTGCAGATTGTAATTCAACAATAATAGATCCTATGGTTGTTCTAAGAGGATCTTGAGCTGTTGTTGATGGAGAATTCTCAATCACTTGGTCTTTCTTAGACATCCACACCACCGTTGGAGTCTTGGACTTGACCTTCAATACTTCAGAAGCTTTTGGAACTTTGGAAGTTTTGATGACTGAACCTTCAGAAGATTCTGCAAACACTACAGCAGACTTCAGTGCTTTGGAAGAACTCATTTCTTCCGAGACCAAATTTTCTTCCAACTGTAATTTTCCACTTCCCTTCTTTTTAGATTTAGAGCTTCCAAAGGAAATAGGTTTTCCTTCCAAATCTTGAATTTTCTTAAGACCCTTTGAAGTCTTTGTTTTGCTCGTATGGACAGTACTTTTAGGATTGAAGGGACAATCCTTAGCAATGTGAGAGGTACTTTCACACATGACACAATTCATCTTCTTCTTGACAAGAGGCTTTTCCTTGGAATAGGACTGTCTTTGGTCACATCCCTTCTCCACCTTCATCTTTGCAGATGCTAAGACAATCCTCTTGGGTTGAGGATTGTGCTTGGAGTTTGATGGTCCAAACTATGCAGCAGTGGTACACAGCATATCAGTGTTCTTCTTGCTACTGAGATTAGTTGAACAAGAACCAGAACTCTTAGCAGAAGAGTTTTGGTTGATGTCTTCAGTCCCTACCACTTTAAACCCTGCAGAGATAAAAACCTGTTTTTGCTTGGAGTCAAAAGTAGCCTTGATCTCTTGGGCCTTCCTTGCCTTTCTTTTGCTCTTTCTGATCAAGTTCTTTCTCATGGACTTGGTCATCACAGTCTTCTTTTTCTCCTTAGAAGGATAGTGGCCCTTCTTGGAATCCTCCTCTTCACTCTTCTTAGAGGGATTCTTCACTATCTCTTCTTCATCCTCTTCACTCATAGGATCTATGAGAGGAAGCTCATCTTCACAAGTTCCACACCTAAGAGATCTTACTAACAAGATTGTGTGTGGAGGAGCTATCTCATTGGATCCTAGTTCCTGCCTGTTTTGATTGCACACTTTGTTATGCAGGGATAATGATATCATATTCTTGATGGTCTCTTCTTCAAGAACACTCTTTTCTGCCCTAGCTTTGCTGATCACAAGCTCAGCTTGGCACTCAGTTAACTTAGTTATGAGATCTTTGAGTTGAGTCCTAAAATCTACGTGTTCATGTTTTAGAACTGAAATGGTTTTCTATAAGTCCTCTATCTTCAGTTTATAATCATTTCCAGACTTTGTTAAATCAGATTTTAAAATGTTTAAGGACTCAAGGACAGATCTTACTTCCAAGTTGTAGGACCTGCATCTGTTAACTTTAGCAATGCATTCATAAGTACAGAGATGTTCCAATACCTTGGCTTCATCATGATCTGCCATTAGTGCTTGGTTTGGAGAGGCATCTTCCACCTGAAAGCTCCAGTCAAAGCCTTCTTCTTCAACAGAAACAGCAGCTTGCTGCTTTGACTTCTCATTCTAGAGAGCTTTGTCAGTGTAGTTTGGTCTGGATTGTGTTTTGCCACCATTTGTTCTAGGTGCCTTACACTCTCTGGCAAAGTGGCCCATCAAGTTACAGTTGTAACACTTGACTTTGCCTTTGTCCAGTTCAAACTTTCCACTGGTTGCATTGCTTGGAAACTTCCTTCCAGTCCTCTTATAGAACTTCTTGGCTCTGTGAGTGAGAAGAGCCATCTGCTGGACTATTTCCACATTTCCAGATCATCTGGATGGATACAGTCCAAGTCTTCAAGAGTGAAAAGAGAGTTGCCATAGCTTTCAGAAGACACAAAAGCTTGAGAAGAGCTTGTCTCTTGGAATGGGCTTCCTTGAGTGTAGTTCTGCCTTGATGTCTCTGGGAAGGTGATGAAAGGACCCTTTGGTGAATTGTCAGGGTACCATAAGAGATGGTGTTTGGGTCCTATGCTATCCCTTTCAACCACGTGCAGGGCTGAACCCATTTGATTGTTAGAGTTTCCAGATGAACCTTGCATGTTCATCTCCATCTGGTAGCCACTGAGAATCCCATATAACTCTGTTAGAGTAAGAGGTTTGAGATTTTTAGTTCTCTTGATCACCACACAGTAGTGTGTCCATTGCCTGGGAAGTGAGGACATAAACTTCCTTACAATGTCTCTGTTTTCAAGAGAAACTCCTCCATCCACTAGGGTATCCACAATCTCAACATACCTGAAATACTGCTGAGTCATGGTTTCACCTGTTTTGAGGGTGATGTTTTCAAACTGTTGCTTCAGGATAGCCTTCTTGTTCTCATTGGCTTCAGAGGAACCCTTATACATTAGTTTTAGTGCATCCCACAGCTGCTTGGCTGTTTTGCACTTCTTAAAACCTCTGTACACAGAGTTTGGAAGGGCAGTTTGAAGGGCTATCATGGCTTTTCTGTCTATCTCTACTCTCTTCCTATCTTCACCAGAGTAGTTAGCCACATCTTTGGGGACCATTCCAGCACTTGTAGCAGAAGGGGTGCTGGGTGTGAAAGGTCCATTCTTAATAGACTCCCACATTCTTGAATCAAGAGACCTGATAAAACCTTCCATTCTTAAACACCAGGTGTCAAACTCATCAAGAGTGATCAGTGGGGGCTTGTTCATGGTTCCAGTTTCCATATCAGTTTTGGAAATGGCTGCCATTTGAAAATTTTAGTATTTGTGTGTATGAGGGATCTTAAGATGGTGAGATCTTATATCAAGAGCCTGAAAAACTCTGATACCAAATGTAGGATCGTTGAAGGGTGTAAGTTCCAACACAACAACACAAAGAGGAGATTAACTAAACTTTGATCAAACAGAAACTGGATTAACCAAGTTGAGATACTAAGAACACAAGTAATGCAGGAGACAGAACACAAAGAACACAAGTGTATGGTTTTCAAGAATGCAGTATATTGCTTTCTCTATGTTCTATTACAAGTGTTACAAAGCATATATAAAAGATACAAGAACATGAGATACTTATACTACATCCTACAGCCGGCTATACTTTGAAAGCCAGTTGGATACAATTGACTAGACACAAACAAAATCAATTGTAGAGTCAAAAGGTAGATTACCTTTTGACTTGTGACTATGACATGCCATAGCTCACATCCTCATCTATTACAAAAAGGATAAAGTACATAAAGTAGAAAGTTACAGACCCAAGACCTCAATTTAGAGTTACCAAAAGCATGGACCTTTTCACCAACTCATGTAAGTTGGTGACTTGCAGAGATGCAGTGGAAAGGTGTCCAACTTTATGGAACAGTACATTAGATAAAGCATGTTACTAAAAGTCTTCGGAAGAAATCTATCTTCATGAACTTAAAGCTTCGGAAGACTTTGTCTCTGAGGCTTCGAAAGACTTCATGTTTGGCTTCGGAAGATATTGGTCTTGGCTTCGGAAGATATTGGTCTTGGCTTCGGAAGATTTCACACTTAGAATATCTTTTGTTTCATTTGCGAAACTTCCTAAGCTTCTTCTTTAATGCACTTGTACAGCATGCAGGATAGACTTAAGATGTTTAGGTTGCATCAGCCTCTTCATTAATCTCTACAATCCCCTGGATAACATCATTAGGGATGTTCTATCGAAAGTGCAGACATGAAATCAGCTATACTCTGCTGATTATGCCTCAGTCATAGAAAAAGGATGTCTTCACGATGGTGCTTATCAATGTTTTTTGTCTCAATTTGAGCCAAAATATGTAAGTGAAGCCTTAAACGATGAGGCATGGGTTAGTGCTACGCAAGAAGAACTCCTACAATCAAGAAGTTTGGAGTATGGACCCTTGTGGACAGACCAAAAGGTGCTAAGGTGATTGGCACTAAATGGGTCTTGAAGTGTAAGAAAGATGATCAAGGGGTAATAATTACAAATAAGGTTCAGCTTATGGTTCAAGGTTTAGACAAGTCGAAGGCATTGACTACAATGAAGTGTTTGCACCTGTGGCACGGATGGAAGCAAATCGTATCTTTCTAGCCTATGCATCGTACATGAAGATTAAAGTTTATCAATTAGATGTAAAAAATGCATTCCTTCATGGTGAAATCCATGAAACAGTCTACGTCAGTCAACCTGAAGGATTTGAGGATCCTTATCATTGGGATAGAGTTTATAAACTAGACAAGGCTATTTACGGGCTCTATCAAGCCCCTAGTGCCTAGTATGAGAAACTCTCCAATAATCTAGTGAAACATGGTTTTTGCAGAGGGGTTATTGACTGCACGTCATTCATCTAAGAAAAGTATGGTGAGTTACTACTAGTATAGATATATGTGGATGACATAAACTTCGGTTTCAAAAATGAAGAATTATGTAAAGAATTCAAATCTGTAATGAAAGCAGAGTTTGAGATAAGTGCCATAGGGGAGATTAAGTTCTGTCTTGGATTACAGGTGGATCAGACACCAAAAGCAATCTTCCTACATCAGTCCAAATATGTAGATGTTGATTTGACATGGAGAATGCTTCGGCTACTGGAACTCCACTTGCCACGAACCATGATGTGGCACCCGACGAAAATGGTGATCTGGTTGATGCCACCATGTACAGAGGAATGATCAGATCTCTAATGTATCTCACAACCTCTCGTCCTGATATTATGTACGCCACATGGCTTTGTCTAGATATCAAGCAAAACCAAAAGTAAATAATCTCATTGGAGTTAAAAGAATTTTCATTATCTGAAGGGTACTCCAACACTCGGGCTGTCATATCCTCATGATGATGACTTTGAGCTTACAGCATATAGTGACTCAAACTATGGTGGTTGCAAGATGAATTACAAGTCAACATCAGCGGGATGTTAGTTCTTTGGTAGACGGTTGGTCACCTGGAAGTGTATGAAGCAGACATTAGTTGCTTTGTCAATATGTGAAGCTGATATGTTGCTGCTGCAAGTTGCTGTTCACAAATCATTTGGATTCAACAGCAAATGCGTGACTACGGTATGCAATTTTCTAACATCCCTATATTTGTTGATAATTCTGCTGCAATTGTTGTCACCAAAAATCCGGTCCAACACCCAAAAACAAAACACATCGGTATTAAATATCATTTTATACGTGCTTTTTTTGAAAAGCATTTAATCGATGTTGTTCAAATTAATACGGATTTTCAATGTGCTGACCTGTACACACAAGCATTTGACAAACCTAGGTTTTTATATCTTTTAGAGGTTAATGGCGTGAAAAAGAAAAATGATGTGATTCAAGAAGATGAAAGTTCTTAGTCCGACAAGTTTTGTCTTAGTTTTTTTTATTTTCTTTTATTTTATTTTCCTGTTTTTTAAAATCCAAAAACACAAAAAGATTTTTGGTTTTAGAATTTTAGGGGGAGAATAGTTTAGATTAGTATTTAATTAGTTGTAGTATTTATTTACTTAAAAGAAACGAGGGGGGAGGACAGATTAGCTGAAAGAAATGAAATCAAATCTGTGATTCTGATTCAATGTTTATGAAAAATGGTAGTACACAGGGAACAAATTGTTTGGGACTCCAAAAAGATTTAAATGTTCAACATACTTAATTCACAGTACAAGTCTGAGAAGTCTAAGTTTATGGAAAATGATAATACACAGGGAAAAATTGTTTGGGACTCCAAAAAGATTTAAATGTTTAACATTCTTAATTCACAGTACAAGTGAGAGAAGTCTATGCACAATAAAAGGAAAAATGATACTAAAACTAGTCTCCTATAAGGTAACATAGAGAAAGTAGACCTAGAGGTTGCTAGTTCATCATATGATGTGTCGGTAGCTTCAACACAATAGATGAGTAGATTTCATTGGTGAATAATTCAAACTAATTTGTTCAACTTGCTGCGGGTTCTCATCTTATCCCTGGTTAACACAATCAACATATTTCAATAAGGGGTGATGAGCAAAATAAACTCTACAAATATGTACGGATGACCAAAAAAATGAGCAAAGAAGATGGAAAAACTACAAAGTGCAATCAAGCTAATGACTAATGTTGTCGGTTCATTATGTGCAAAAGAGAAATAAATGCTCTAACAAGAAGATAGGTTGTGTAGAGATCAATGAAGAGGCTGATGCAACCTAAACATCGAATGTCTATCATGCATGCTGCACAAGTGCATTGAAGAAGAATGCTTAGGAAGTTTTACACATGCAACAGAAAATACTCCAAGTGTAAAATCTTCCGAAGCCAAGACCAATATCTTCCGAAGCCAAATATGAAGTCTTCCGAAGCCTTAGAGACAAAGTCTTCCGAAGCTTCAAATCATGAAGACAGATTTCATCCAAAGACTTTTAATACATGCTTTATCTGATGTACTTTTCCATAAAGCTGGATACCTTTCCGCTGCACCTTTGCAAGGTCACCAACTTACATGAGTTGGTGAAAAGGTCCATGCTTTTGGTAACTGTACATTGAGGTCTTGAGTCTGTAACTTTCTACTTCATGTACTTTATCCTTTTTGTAATAGATAAGGATGTGAGCTATGGCATGTCATAGTCACAAGTCAAAAGGCAATCTGCCTTTTGACTCTACAATTGATTTTGTTTTGTGTCTAGTCAATTGTATCCAATTGGCTTTTAAGTATAGCCGGCTGTAGGATGTAGTATAAGTATCTCATGTTCTTGTATCTTTCATATATGCTTTGTAACACTTGGAATAGAACATAGAGAAAGCAATATACTGCATTCTTGAAAACCATATACTTGTGTTCTGTCTCTTATATTACTTGTGTTCTTAGTGTCTTACCTTGGTTAATCCAGTTTACTGTTTGATTAAGTTTTAGCTAGTCTCCTCTTTGTGTTGTTGTGTTGTAACTGACCCCCTTCAATAGTCCTGCATTTGGTATCAGAGCTTTCAGGCTTCTGATATAAGATCTCACCATCTTAAGATTCCTCACACACATAAATACTAAACTTTTCAATGGCAACCATTTCCAAGACTGATATGGAAACTGGAACCATGAACAAGTCCCCACTGATCACTCTTGATGAGTTTGATACCTGGTGTTTGAGAATGGAAGGTTTCATCAGGTCTCTTGATTCAAGAATATGGGAGTCTATTGAGGATGGACCTTTCATACCTAGCACCCCTTCTGCTACTAGTGCTGGTATGATCCCAAATGATATGGCTAACTACTTTGATGAAGATAGGAAGAGAGTAGAGATTGACAGAAAAGCCATGACAGCTCTTCAAATTGCCGTTGCAAACTATGTGTACAGAGGTTTCAAGAAGTGCAAAACAGCCAAGCAGCTGTGGGATGCACTAAAACAGATGTATGAGGGTTCCTCTGAAGCCAAGGAGAACAAGAAGGATCTCCTGAAGCAGCAGTTTGAAAACTTCACCTTCAAAACAGGTGAAACCATGACTCAGCAGTACTTCAGGTATGTTTATATTATGGATACCCTAGTGTATGGAGGAGTTCTCTTAAGAATAGAGAAACTATAAGGAAGTTCATGTCCTCACTTCCTAGGCAATGGACATACTAATGTGTGGTGATCAAGAGAACTGAAAATCTCAAAACTCTTACTGTGACAGAGTCATATGGGATTCTTAGTGGCTACCAGATGGAGATGAACATGCAAGGTTCATGTCATAACTCTAATAATCAAATGGGTTCAGCCCTACATGTGGTTGAAAAGGATAGCATAGAACCCAAACATCATCTCTTATGCTACCCTGACAACTCACCAAAGGGTCCTTTCATCACCTTCCTAGAGACACCAAGAGAGAACTACACTCAAGGAAGCCCATTCCAAGAGCCAAGCTCCTCTCAAGCTTTTGTGTCTTCTGATGAAAGCTGTGGAAACTCTCTTTTCACTCTTCAAGACCTGGACTGTATTCATCTAGATGATCTGGAATACATGGAAATAGTCCAGCAGATGGCTTTTCTCACTCACAGAGCCAAGAAGTTCTACAAGAGGACTGGAAGGAAGTTCCCAAGCAATGCAACCAGTGGAAAGTTTGGCCTGGACAAGGGCAAAGTACAGTGTTACAACTGTAACTTGATGGGCCACTTTGCCAGAGAGTGTAAGGCACCTAGAGCAAATGGTGGCCAAACACAGTCCAGACCAAACTACACTGACAAAGCTCTCCAGAATGAGAAGTCAAAGCAGCAGGCTGCTATTGCTGTTGAAGGAGGCTTTTACTAGAGCTTTCAGGTGGAAGAAGCTTACCCTAACCAAGCATTGATGGCAGATCATGATGAAGCCAAGGTATTGGAACATCTCTGTACTCCTGAATGCATTGCTAAAGTTAGTTGATATAGGTCCTATAACCTGGAGATGAGATCTGACCTTGAGTCCTTAAACATTTTAAAATCTGATTTTAAGAAGTCTAAAAATTATTATAATTGAAGATAGAGGACCTAGAGAAAACCATTCAGTTCTAAAACATGAACACAAAAAATTTAGGACTCAAATCAAAGATCTCATAACCAAGTTAATGAGTGCTAGGATGAGCTTGTAATCAGCAAAGCTAGGGCAGAAAAGAGTGTTCTTGAAGAAGAAACCTTCAAGAGCATGATATCCTCATCCCTGCACAACAAAGTGTGCTATCAAAATAGGCAGGGACTGGGATCCAATGAGATAGCTCCTCCATACACAATCTTGTTTGTAAGATCTCCTAGGTGTGGAACTTGTGAAGATGAGCTTCCTCTCATAGATCCTATGAGTGAAGAGGATAAAGAAGAGATAGTGAAGAATTCCTCAAAGAAGAGTGAAGAGGAGAATTCCAAGAAGGGTCACTATCCTTCTGAGGAGAGAAAGAAGGCTGTGATGACCAAGTCCATGAGAAAGAACTTGATCAGAAAGAGCAAAAGAAAGGCAAGGAAGGCTCAAGAGATCAAGGCTACTTGATCAGGAAGAGCAGAAAAAAGTTTTCATCTCTGCAGGGTTTAAAGTGGTAGGGACTAAAGACATCAACCAAAACTCTTCTGCTAAGAGTTCTGGTTCTTGTTCAACTCATCTCAGTAACAAGAAGAAGACTGATCTGCTGTGTTCCACTGCTGCACAGCCTGGACCATCAAACTCCAAGCACAGTTCTCAGCCCAAGAGGACTGTCTCAGCATCTGCAAAGATGAAGGTGGAGAAGGGATGTGACCAAAGACAGTCTTGTTCTCAGGAAAAGGCTCTTGTGACAGTACCACTCACATTGCTAAGGATTATCCATACAATCCTAAAGGTACTGTCCATATGACAAAACAAAGACTTCAAAGGGTCTCAAGAATTTCAAGTTTCTGAAGGAAAATCTGTTTCCCTCGGAAGCTCCAAATCTAAGAAGAAGGCAAGTGGAAAATTACCTTCGGAAGAGAAGTTTGTCTTGGAAGAAAGGAGTTCTTCCGAAGCACTAAAGTCTGCTGCAGTGTCTGCAGAATCTTCCGAAGGATCAGTCATCAAAACTTCTGAAGTTCCAAAAGCTTCCGAAGTTTTGAAGGTCAAGTTCAAGACTCCAAAGGTGGTGTGGGTGTCTAAGAAAGACCAAGTGACTGAAATTTCTCCATCAACAACAGCTCAAGATCCTCTTAGTAGAACCATAGGATCTATTATTGTTGAATTACCTTCTGTAAATGAGCCCAAGACAAGCAAGGCTTGGGTTTCCAAATGTAACTAATCATTTTCTTTGTGTAGGGACAACTGAAGGCAAACAAAAATGTCTGGATCATAGACAGTGGTTGTTCCAGGCACATGATAGGCAATAGGTCACTACTCCAGAACTTTGAAAGGATTGATGGACGACCAGTTGCTTTTGGAGTAGATGAAGGTGGTTACATTTCTGGAAGGGGCAAGGTCACAAATGGTAAGCTCAGCATAGAAAAGGTAAACTTTGTTAAGGTGCTTGGATACAATCTTCTGGGTGTATCTCAATTTTGTGATCAGAGTCATAACATGCTCTTTACTGAGCATGAGTGCATTGTTCTTAAGCCTAGTGTGGTCATTCCTCAAGAGCATATCCTGCTTAGAGCCCCCAGGAAAGGAAACATGTACAAGATGGACTTGCAAGAAACCTCTCCCTCTGGAGAAGTTTCATGCTTTCTGTCTAAAGCAAATAGTGATGAGTCTTTCTTATGGCATAAAAGAACGTGCCATGTAAACTTTAAGAACATGAATAAATTAATTAAGCATGATTTGGTTTAACTGGAGTGCCAAAGAAAGAGTTTACAAGTGATGACCACTGTGTTGCATGCCTAAAAGGGAAGCAGCATAAGGTTTCTCACAAGCCTAAGGAAAGGAACTCCATCACTACACCCCTACACTTGTTACATATGGATCTCTTTGGCCCCACGAGTGTAATGAGTTTAGGAAGGACCTCTTACTGCTTAGTGATCACAGATGACTTTACAAGATTCACTTGGGTCTTCTTCCTTAGAAATAAGGATGAGACTCCTGAGATTCTAAAGAATTTCATCTTAAAGATTGAGAATCAATCTGATCACAAAGTCAAGATCACAAGATGTGATCAAGGAACGAAATTTAAGAACCAAATCCTTGATACATTCTGTGATGAAAAGGGTATTACAAGACAATTCAGTGCTCCCAAGACTCCTCTGCAGAATGGTGTTGCTGAGAGGAGAAACATGACACTGATTGAAGTTGCAAGAACCATGTTGTCTGACTCTAAGCTACCATCACCTTCTGGGTAGAGGTAGTCAACACTGCCTGCATGTGCAGAATAAAGTTTTAGTAGTTAAGACTCATGGCAAGACTCCTTATGAACTATGCATAACATAGTTTTAGTAGTTAAGACTCATGGCAAGACTCCTTATGAACTTTGGCACAAGAGGAAACCTTTCATTGATTTTCTCAGGTCATTTGGATGTCCTTGCACCGTCTTGAATACCAAAGATCAAATTGCCAAGTTTGCTGATAAATCAGATGATGGACACTTTATTGGATACTCTTCTCAAGCTAAGGCTTATAGAGTATACAATCTCAAAACTAGAATTGTTGAGGAGTCAGCCAATGTGACTTTCAATGAACACACACCTCATGTTATTGTTTTTGGTCCGGATTGGTTATTTGATCTTGACTAGTTACCAACTGTTTTAACAAATCTTGTGAGAGTGTTTCAGGATCTGTAGAAAATTTAAACACAGGTGATCCTAATCTAAGATTTGAGCTAAGAAGACCTTCAAATCATACATCTTCAGCTCCAATTGGAACTACTTTTGCTAATGAGGTTTCTATCAGCACTACAATGACAAACTTAGATGATACATCTGGGGTGCCTTCAAATTCCAGCTCAGAGGCTCCATAATGAGATAAGAACACCTCAATTGTGGAAGACAACACTGGTGATGGTGACAGTGACCAAGAATTTCTTGATGCCACTAACCACACCATTGATGAGAACATCAATGATGTCATACATTGCTTGGATCAAGTCTCTCTTGAAAAGTGTGCTGATGTGGTGGGAGAAACATCTATGCCAGATTTAAATTTCTCTAATTTAGATCCCTCTCAACAACTTGATGTGATCCCTCAGCTTAGGATCCACAAGTATCACCCCACCACAAACATCATTGGATATGTTGTCACAGGGGTAAGGACAAGAGGACAAACCCATAAAGAAAATGTTTTTCTTCACTCTTGTTTCTTATCCTAGATAGAGCTAAAGAAAGTTGATGAGGCTCTAAAGGATGGAAGTTGGGTTGAAGCTATGCAACAAGAGCTGCTTAAATTCAAAAGGCAGAAAGTTTGGAACCTTTGTCCTCTTCCTTCTAGGAAGACTACCACTGGAACCAAATGGGTGTTTAGGAATAAGAAGATGATAGAGGCATCATCATCAAGAACAAAGCTAGACCGGTTGTTCATGGATGTGATTGACTACACTGATGTCTTTGCTCCAGTGGCAAGATTAGAAGCTGTTAGGATATTCCTGGCATTTGCTGCATCCAAGAACTTCAAGGTCATTCAGCTTGATGTGAAGTGTACCTTTTTATATGGAGTGATAGATGAAGAGGTATATGTCAAACAACCACCTGGTTTTGTAGATCCTGATCATCCTGATTATGTCTACAAGCTTGACAAAGCTCTCTATGGGCTACATCAGGCACCCAGGAATGGTATGAGACACTGTCTAAGTATCTTTGTAAACATGGATACAGGAGAGGTACTATAGATGGAACTCTCTTCATCAAAGGACATGGAAATGACATATTGCTAGTCCAAGTGTGTGTGGATGACATCATCTTTGGTTCAACTAATCCAAAGCTCTGTAAAGACATTGAGAAGTTGATGAAAGAAAATTTGAAATGAGTGCCATGGGGGAACTTAATTTCTTTCTCGGAATTCAAATGAAGCAAGTTGAAGATGGCATCTTCATAAGTCAGTCAAAGTATGTTCAGGACATACTCAAGAGGTTCAACATGACTGACTGTAAGATTGCTAAGACACCCATAGCCAGAAACCACTCCCTTGGACTTGATCTGGAGGGGGAGTGTGTAGATGAGCACTTATATAGGGCTATGATTGGGTCTCTTATGTATCTTTCTGCTAGCAGGCCTGATATTATGTTTGCTACATGCATCTGGGAAAGATATCAAGCCAACCCTAAGATCTCTCACCTCATCACTATCGAGAGTATTCTAAGATACCTCAAAGGTGCTTCAACACTTGGTTTATTGTACCCTAAGAATCCTGACTTCAATCTGTATGCTTATATAGATAGTGATTATGGTGGCTGCAACATGATTGCAAAGTCTACATCTGGGGGATGTCAATTCCTTGGTGGAAGGGTTGTCTTATGGCAATGCAAGAAACAATCATGTGTCTCTGCATCAACTGCTGAAGCTTAATACATTACTGCTGCTAGCTGTTGTGCTCAAGTACTTTGGATTTAGAATCAAATGCTGGACTATGGGTTAAACTTCAAGGACTCTTATTCACATAGAGAACAATAGTGCTATCTTAATCACAGAGAATCCTGTGCAGCACTCAAGGACAAAGCACATCAATATCAGGTATCATTTAATAAGAGATAACTATAAAAAGGGATTAATTAAACTAGTCAAAGTTCACACAGATGAACAATATGCTGATCTGTTTACAAAGGCTTTTGATGAACAAAGATTTACTTATCTAATATCAGCTATTGGGATGATAAACTTTGAGTAAGCTTTCTTAAAACTAATTCTTATTATTTCTTAAAATATGTGTGTCCTAAGTTGTCTAGTTCATCACTTTCATAAGCTCATGTTTTCTTTGGATAAAAATTTCTTTTTGAAGACTTTCCTTAGATTTTTGAAAATTTCTGATACTTCGGAAGTTATGCTTTTAACTTCGGAAGCAAATCATGCCTTCAAAATAAATAACTGTCTAAGAAATTTACCTTCAGAAGAGCTTTCAGATTTATCTTCCAAAGCTTAAATACTTGTCTCAGACACTTACTTATTTTCAAGGACCATTTACTTCCGAAGCAAAATTAACTCTCGGAAGCTTTGTTGTCTATATACAAAGCATTCAAGTTAGAATTTCTCTTCCGAAGCAAAATTCTCAAAACTCTCATGAAATTCTTCCGAAGTATTTTAGCTTCGGAAGCTTTTCAATTAAAACTTTCAAAGATAATAAACCTTCGGAAGCTTTTTGACTTCCAAGAAAACTTCTTTTTGAGCAAAAGTAAACAACTTTTTTAGAGGTGGGACCGACATTCGGATTTCAAAGTTTATCCTCTTTCAATTAACTTTATCTGAAATCCCTCTCACATATAAACCCAACGGTTTCCCCCTCTTTCTATCATTTGTTCTTCCTCCAAACCTAATAACCCAAATTTCTCTCTAAAATTTCTTTCTTCCTTTTTTCTTCATCTCTAAGCTACCTCAAAATGACCAACCTTGCTCACAGAAATGATCCCAACTTTACCATGCAGCTACACAGACAACATAATCAGGTTGCTCTGTTAAGCTTTGAGAAAGATCCTCATTTCTTAGAGGTTTGTCATTTCTTAGCTCTGTCTAGCTACTTCACCTCCCTAACCATTGATCCTCCACTCTATGAGGATCATCTGCTAGAATTCTAGAAAACCTGCCAAGAGGTTGTTATGGATGGGGAGAAGGCATTGTCTGCCACAGTGCAGGGGAGAACAGACTTCATCACTCCGGCCATCATCAACATGCATCTTCAGCTGATGATGAAGAAGGTGAGGTTTTCTTCCCAAAGAAAGCTATCAATCATTCCTTTGAGCAGATGGGATATGAGGGAGATTTCTCTGTAAAGACCTTTAGGAAAGGGAAGTTCTCATCCCAATGGAGATTCCTGCTCCATGTGGTCATCCACAGCTTACGAAACAAGCATGGTGGATGAGACCAGATTCCTAAGGATCTCTCCTTCAGAATCCATGGAATGGTTCAGCGGGTCAAATTCAGGTATTCTCAGTTTTTTTATACAAATTTACTTGCTAATTTAGACTTCTTAGAGTATTACATGTTTACTAGATATGTCAAGTATATTCTTAACTATGAACTGGGCTCACAGTTGAGGGAAATAGGTAACATTCTTAAATTGGGAGAGATGAAGCCCGGCATCTTTAAAATATTGAGAAAGCCCACTGTTGGCTTCTCTGGGGTAGAAACAACCCTTGTCCCAAAAATATTAGAGCTCATTGCTCAAGGTGACAACCTAGCAGCACAAGCTAGTGTTGAGCCCACAGCTGCTACCTCCCAACCACCCACACAGCCTCAAATCACCATCACTTACCAAAGAAAATCGAAACGAACCCCTGCTCAGACTATTCAGTCTGTGGAGGCCCCTATATACTCACTCATACCGGAAGAAGTGGACACTGGCGCTCCCACTTCTCCTGAGGAGCAGACCACTCCCATCTCTTCAAGAATCAGTGTTGAGGTTCCTCATGCTCAGCCTGATGAGCTCATTAGCCCAACTGCCTTTAGCCATCACTCTGAGTCTCAACACTCAAGTGATCAACCTTCAAGGGACAGTTACCATCCCCAGCCTATAGATCTCAACCAACCAATTTCCCACCTTGACTTCTATACTGATGAAGATCTAGGTTTCAATGAGTATACAGAGTCTCTCTTCTTTACCCCTACTAAAAGAGAGATGAATGCTCCTGAGTCTCCTATATCTATCCTACATCAGTCACCTACAACTGAGGTGGACACTTCTGAACCTGTTCAGGATGTCCATATGGAAGAGGCTCTCACTTCTGAAAGTGATTACATCATTAAGACCTTAACCATGGCAACTTAGCCCACTAAAATCTCAACTGAGATTTCCAGTGAGCAGAGGAAAACCAGCAGCCAAGAACATGAAGCTGGTGGTGAGAGAGAGAGGACTTTGGTCTAGTCATCTCATCCCCTAATGTGTCTTCTGATGAAGATGAGGGGAATCTGAGACTAAAGGTGCACAAACTGACTAAAACATGCACCTATTTAGTCTCAAAGGTCAGTCACCTTGATTCTCTGGTGACTACCTTACACAACAGGATTAATGATCAGCAACTTGATATTTCATATCTTAAGGAAAAATTAGCTGGGAGAGCCTTAAGAAGTGCTCAACCAGAAACAGAAGAACCTATGGATGTGATTGACCTATCCTCCAGCTCACCTATACAAGTGGGAGATGCTACCAAAAAAGGGGAGAAAGTTATTATAGCCACAAAACGTGGGAGTTCTTCAGAGAGAGTGGACATTAAGGACTCACCATCCTCACTTGCAATTGTGCATTCTTATCAACCTCCTCAAATTCACATTGATGTGGACTACACTGACTCCTTCATACATAGTCTGTTTGAGGATGGGATACCAAGGGCTATGTCATCCTCACCATCTCCCAATCACATCATTAGGTGGAGGTATGACAACATCAGGAAAGCCCTAATCATCATAAGAGTTCAAGGACAACAAGAAGTCTTAAATTTTCAGACTTTGAACTACTACGAAGGTCTGGATCTAGTCAACATGCCACTTGTCAACCTAAGCAAATCAAGACAAGCTGACAGACTGGCTCAAAGAATCCAAGACAGGATCACTGCAGAGTTCAACTTAAGAAGGAGAGTTAGGCAATCAGGCAATGCCATCGGTCAACTGGATGTTAAGGCAGACCCTATGATAAGTTTTATAGGGGAAACCTTGACTGAAGGCCCAGTGGCAGAACCTGAGACCCCTGTCTCATCATCATCAACTGCTGTAGAGATCCACACTCCTATTGAGACACCTGCTGGTGAAGGTACTTCTCAACCTCTCTCTGGCCAGAGCATAGATGCTGCAACAAGCAATGAATACCAAATCTCTCTCCACCCTGAGTCACAAAGGTCTATGAGTGACAAAGGGAAAAGAAAGATGACATCTGAGGAGATTGAGAAGGAGGAGAGAGAGGAAAAGGAGGCTGAGGGGAGAAAGTTCCTCTGCTGAGTCTTCAAGACTCATGGAGTCTGCTATTAGGGCTGCCCCCAGACCAGATACTCAGAATGTTGAGCTAAGGGCAGTCAAGATAAATTACCTGCAGACAAGGAACTATGACATAGATAGTGTCATCTCTCTCCCCTTAGAAGAGTTAAATATACTGGTTGATCTGGAAAGGTCAAAGGAGAAGAAGGAGGCAGAAGATGTAGAGCTTCTAGTATAAGTCAAATAAGAGAGAAAAAGAAAAAGACTGTACAAGGATATGCCTAGCCTCTTCCTAGTTCAGGAAAGTCCTGCACAAGAAGATGTGGTTCAGCAAGAACCTTAGGTAGACAAAGAATAAGACAGGATCAAGATGATCAACTACCTGAGTGCCACAGGCTTCTATCAGGCAGATGCACTCCTTCCGTTGTCCTATGACTATGTTGAGTTTGAGTACTTAAAATAGCTTGAACTTGAGATAATCAAGGGGAGAAAGACAACTATGAAGAAACTAAGGGAAGAAGCTGCAAAATCAAGAGCTATCATCAAAAAGAGCATGAAGAAGTCTGCTGATAGGCAGAGGATGATGGGCTTTTGAAGCTATATGGATTCTCCGGAAGGAGACTTGGCCCCGTGTCTCTATCCACTATGGATGAGCATATTAGGGTGATCAAGCAGAAGATCAAAAGTGGAGAGCTCATTGACTTACACTCCACTCCAAGTCAAGCCCCACCTGAAGTGGAGGTTAAGGTTGAACAACCAAAGATAACACAACCTGGACCTCCTGCTGAAACTGAGTAAGCTTCATCTTCTGATCCACAACAGGGTCAACCTCCCTCTCCTTCTGAGCCTGAGAGTGAGGAAGTCCCAACTAAGAAAGACAGTGAAGATCAATCTGGTGCTTCAAACCAGTCTTCTCAGTTAATACCTGTTAAGAGAAAGAAGAGGATGGTGTCTAACCAAATCTAAAGAAGAAGAAGACTGCACCCTCTTCTAAACCCTAGGATGAGTCAGAACATCTTGAGGTTGTGCAACCAGAGGATGCTACATCAAATCCAATTCAAACAACTCCTCTAGCATCAGGAAGACCCATCTTGTCTTGGACATACACCACAAATCCAGAAAGATGGCATGTCATTAGAGATCAAGGGACTAAAGACATTTACACATGGCAAGATATGTTTCAATTGCCTCTGCATGACCTTTTTGATATGAGTAGACACTTTGACAGTCTGAAGGATCCTGATCACCTTATGAAGAAATGATTGGTGATCATCCTAATGAGGACTGTTGACATCTGAAGTCTACTAAGTGTTTTGGTAGCATCAGCCTAGAGGGAGTTTGAAGAGATTAATGAAGAGGCTGATGCAACCTAAACATCCAATGTCTATCCTGCATGCTACACAAGTGCATTGAAGAACAATGCTTAGGAACTTTTACACATGCAACATAAAATAATCCAAGTGTAAAATCTTCCGAAGCCAAGACCAATATCGTCCGAAGCCAAATATGAAGTCTTCCGAAGCCTCAGAGACAAAGTCTTCCGAAGCATCAATTCATGAAGATGGATTTCTTCCGAAGAATTTTAATACATGCTTTATCTGATGTACTTTTCCATAAACCTGGACACCTTTCATTGCACCTCTGTAAGGTCACCAACTTACATGAGTTGGTGAAAAGGTCCATGCTATTGGTAACTGTACATTGAGGTCTTGAGTTTGTAACTTTCTACTTCATGTCCTTTATCCTTTTTGTAATAGATAAGGATGTGAGCTATGGCATGTCATAGTCACAAGTCAAAAGGCAATCTGCCTTTTGACTGTACAATTGATTTTGTTTTGTGTCTAGTCAATTGTATCCAGCTGGCTTTCAAAGTATAGCCGGCTGTAGGATGTAGTATAAGTATCTCATGTTCTTGTATCTATCATATATGCTTTGTAACACTTGTAATAGAACATAGAGAATGCAATATGCCACATTCTTGAAAACCATGTACTTGTGTTCTTTGTGTTCTATCTCTTATATTACTTGTGTTCTTAGTGTCTTACCTTGGTTAATCCAGTTTATTGTTTGATTAAGTTTTAGTTAATCTCCTCTTTCTATTTTTGTGTTGTAACTGACCCCCTTCAACGGTCCTGCAGGTTGTGTGCCTCTTTACTGTGCGGGGGCACTGACCTGAGGATAAGCATAGCCTAACTATTCTAGAATTCATTGTTGTTTGCGCCTCGCTACTGTGCGATAGCACTGACCTAAGGCTTCGCATCTCTTTGAAAGCTCTTAGAATAGTTTCTTCTTGTCAAATACATGTAGACCACTCAAAAATTTCCTAAGGAATGTTGATTACCATATACGTGTGGGATCCATAAATAATTGTTGAAATAAATAAACCTAACTCATCACCAATGTGAGTCAAAAATCTGTGTATGGATTTAAGTGGACAAATATACTGACAACCATCATGGCTACAACTCTTGATAGTCAAAATCATTATGTGCATCTTATAACTCTAGTATGATTTCCTGAAAGTGCAATTGACTCTCGGACAAAACAAGAATCTAGCACCAAAGTGTTTATTAAAATGTCCCAAATAAAAAATTCTCATATACCTGTATGATTCCATATTAAATCTTTCCAGAAATGATCAAATTAACTTGAAGCTATTATGCTCAAGAAGAAAAATCTGTTAGATGCTTTCTAAAAGGTTCAATCCATCTCAAACAAAAAACACAAAAATGTGTCTTGTTTTGTTTTAATTTCAAGTTGTGTTTTGTTTTCTAGTCTCTTGTTACGCAAATGTCAGACTATACAACTAGATGAAATCTATGAATCACTTACCAAAAATGGTCACGTCTGAGGTGACCAAACGTGTTTAAATTAAAAGGATCATGTCTGAGGTGATCAAATGATTTTAAACTAAAAGGATCACGTCTGAGGTGATCAAATGATGTTCAATTAAAAGGATCATGTCTAAGATGATCATAAGGTAAAATTTTAAGTGTGCGAAAGTGTATGAAGTCAAACTCATAAGTATGAGCCAATCATAAGATGATCATAAGGTAAAATTTTAAGTGTGCGAAAGTGTATGAATCATACAGATGAGCCAATCGCACGATTGGACCATAAGTATGAGCCAGTCACACGATTGGACAATGAATTTGGGGCAACCATGCCATTAGATCACAAGAATGAACTAATCGTATGACTAGATGATGAAGTCTAAGCCAGTCGCACGACTGAACTCCAATCACACGAATGAAGCATGCGTATGGGTCTAGTCACATGACTGAAATTTAAAACAATATAAATAGAGGGGTTAGTCGGTCACATTCCTTACCACCATTCAAAGCTCTCAAAACCGCCCATACACAAACACTTTGCCCAAAATTTCTATTACTATGATTACTCGTTGATTGTGATTCTAACTGTCGTCCTACTCATCTACATGTACTGTGAGACTGAAATCGACCCTAATGACTGGTTTAACATGAACCCTAAGGACCGATTAAGTTAAAATCAAGAAGTAAGAATAACTCTTCAAAATAGACCACATAAATCGACATAAACGTTGATTTAAAGGACATTAGGTGCTATTTAGAGTCCCTGCGAATGTAATGAGTCTAAACACGAAGTCTAATATAAAGTAATGACATAGATTTAAAGTTGGAGTATGCGAATGGAAACTCCGTATGAACCTCAGTCGCACGATTAAGCCAGGCGCACGATTCAATCACATGAATGAATCAATCGATGACTCAGTCACACGACTGACTCAACCACATGGCTTAACATACGACTAAGTTTAGTAACAGGCTCAATCGCATGACTGAACTCAACCGCAGGCTCATCGCATGACTGAACTCATTCGTATGGTTCAATCATACGATTGAACTAGTTTGCTCAAAACAGTTTAAGTTCTAACAATCTTCTCTTATGCACAAATCTAATATATATGTTTCTTGTGTTGCGATAACATGGCTGATAGATGGACGATAAGCACCAAGAACAATATATGTGCTCATCCTGACACTACTTCTAGGAACGCCTCTGATTTCGCTGGGATTATAGCCTTTCTACGTAGGTCGAGGATCTACAAGGCTATCTCTGCTCCGTGCACACCTTACAGGTCTATACAGTAGGCCTTTAGGGAAGGTGCCTTTGTTGACCGATCTGCTGAGCCTTATTGTATTAGGAGCACTATCTTCCGGCATGAGATAGAGATCACAAAAGAAGATCTGAGGAGGACTTTCGATCTAGGTGAGGATGGTGCCTACCCAACCAAGCTGCATCCCTTGACTATTCGGGGATGCTTTCTACAGATAAAGTACACTGGGGACATCAATGCAAGTGTGCTCAATAAGAGCAACATGTGCACCCAGTTCAAGTACTTGGCTCATGTTATCCTTAACTGCATAGCTTAAAGGAGAGGAGGATTTGATGAGCTATCGAACCAAATCCAGAACACATTCATTGCTCTCGTACTGAACCACCCATTCAATTTTTCTCGCATGCTCTTTGCATATCTGATCGAGAACCTAGAAGCAAAAGGCAAGGAAGGATTCTGTATGTACCCTTGTTTTCTATAGATGATCATTGATGAGAACCTTCCTTTCTTGCCAAAAGAGAGATGATGTTGTTATACTCGAGGTGATGGATAACACGACTTTAGGTCGGATGAAGGTGTAAAGGGAGAAGCAGGTGAAGCCCCCGATCAGGAGACTGTTTGGGCATCTGGCCAGTGAAGATTATCTGGTGCCCTCTCGCAAGAAGTGGTGTCATGATGATAGCAATTCTGATGTTGAGCCAATAATGTTACCCACCGAAGAAGATGACGATGATCATGACCAAGATGATAGTCAAGTTGGTGGAGATATTGGTCCCTCGATCATGACAGGATGATAGTCAAGGTGGTGGAGATAATGGTCCCTCTCAATCTAGGGCCACTGACAATGCTACTATATCTCCACCATCTACACTTGACACCACTGATCCTCCTGGTGGAATAGAGAAGGCTTCCTTCCACCAAGACTTCTTGCTCGATGAAGAGGAAGAATCTGATGATAAGCCCTTGGTTAGGACAACCATCAGCAGGTTTGTGGCCACCAAGAAAGGGTTAGAGGCAGTTGGTGGATGCCAGGCTGGGTCGAATGGTAGTGCTACTGATTACACTGATCCTACTTACACCCCAGACCAGCCACTCAGCTCAAAGAGAGCCTCTGACTCAAAGGGATCAAGGAAGAAAAAGATGGCCCAACCCTACGGGAAGAAGAGCAAGAGGTAAAGGATCACCCTAATCACTACCACAGCTCCCACCACCACTACCACAGCTACCACCACCACTACCACAAGTCCTACCACCACTACCACATCTCCTACCACCACTACCACACCTCCTACCACCACTACCACAGCTCCTACCACCATTACCACAACTCCTACGACCACTACCACAAGTACTCCACCACAATCCACTCCTATTCCTCTTCCCATCTTCACCACATCCACCACTACAACCACCACTCAACAAGCCAATACATCCACCAAAGCCCCAATCACCCATGGCTCCCCTCTTCCAATATCGGGTTAGAGGAACAGTTGGCCAATCTAAACCGCATCATGCTAAAGCTGATTGCTACTGATGATCTAAGAGCTACTCAGCTAAACCAACTGATGGAGGCAATGCGGCTCAAGCGAAGCAAATTACACAACTCAGTGAGAAGAATGCCCGGTATGAGAGGGCTTTAGGACGAGCTCACCTTGCGCTTACAGGTCAAAACGAGTTGGTGATGGAATTGGTGAAGAGGATTGAGGGATCTAGAGAAGAAGAACAATAAGATCTTGCTATAGCTAAAGGGATCCAAGAGTGAGCCGTTAAAGATTAAAGATGGTGACGACAAGGATGATGAAGATGAGCTCACTAAAGATGAATCTGAAGAAGAAGAAGATCTGCCAAGAAAATAACAAGTGTTATCTTCTGCATTAGTTAATGCGGAAGACAAAACTCTAATGCGGACAAGTGTTTACTCTTCTGCATTGACTAATGCGGAAGACATAATACTAATGCTGAACAAGTTACTCTTCTGCATTGACTAATGCGGAAGAACAAAAGAAGATGCCGACAAGACTTTGATCATCTGCATTTGACAAATGCGGATGACCAACCAAATGCGCACAAGTATTTGTTCATCCGCATTAACCAATGCGGATGACCAACTTACTAATGCTGATGATCAAGTGGAAATGCTGATCAAGATTATCTTATCCGCATTTGTCAATGCGGATGAACAAGCAGAGATGTGGATCAAGACTTGGACTAGTTTCTGATGTAATAGGTCGGGAGTAGTTTAGTCATTTTGTACAAGCATCTTGTCTGCCTATAAATAGAATATTAACCTCGTACTGAGGGGATGGCTGATAGATAGAGAATTTTTGTTGTAATTATTCTCTATAACTTATCAACTTTCATATATCAATACAAACAGCATTTATGAGTAATTTTGTTGCTTGAATGTTCTTTTATTGTTTGTTTCTGCCACTCAATCATTGACTTGATTATCATATTCAATTCTCAGTAAGAATATCACTCTTACATAATCACAGTCAATTGGTATAAGAGCTTTGGCTCTCGATTATCTTTCAGATCTGCGCACAGATTGAATAGAACTCGATTGATCTGATAATCAAGTTGCTAGTAGTAGATATTATCATCTCTACATTGCAAACAGCAAAAATACTCCTGTCAAATAGCAAGAACACTCATTCTGAACCTCAACAGAACTGCTTGAACAAGTTGACTCATCAAACATAATCAATCTTAAAATCAATTAAATCTATACTTACCCAAATCAACATGGATTCTAACAGTTACTCTGAATTAGGTCATACACCTAAACCTCCCATACTTAAACACAAATCTGAGTTTAAACAATGGAGAATACGGTTAGAAATTATATCACAGGTGTAGATCCTGACTTTTGGATCTCAAAATGTAAGGGTCCACATATTCCTGTTACTCTATCAACAGCTCAAGCTGCACTGTACAAGACTGCTAGAATACCAATTGAAGACTTAACTCTAGATGAAGATGACTATAAGAAAATCAAAATTGATCTTAAAGCACTTTATTCTGACTCAAGCACTCAAAATGGATGTGCTGAAAAGATTGGAAAATATGGAACTGCTAAAGTTGTTTGGGATGCTCTCAAAATTATGTGTGAAGGTAGCAGTGAAGTTGCTGAAATTAACAAAGACAAGCTAGTCAATCAGTATGAAACCTTCCGTCACACCAAAGGAGAATCCATATCAAAACAACTGCATAGATTTATACAGTTGGTCAATGACTTGGAAATTATGGATGTTTCATACAACATTAAAGAACTCAACAAGAAAATGCTTCATAGTCTACCTGAAAACTGGAAGCAAAATGTCACAATGCTGAAAAATACTCTTGATCTTGAGAGTACCACTCTAGACATTATGATAGCCAAGATTGAAGCTTTGGAACTTGATGAACGAAGCAGAACTCTGAGTGGGCCAAGAGTGATTGAAGCTTACAAATTCCCTTCAGAATCACATTCTGTTGAAAATGCTTTTATCATAGAGGAAGATGACTTCATCTCATCAAGAGATCAGATGAACTATACTGGGTTCATTGCATCTCCACCATTCAACTTCAGCTTAAGCACCAAAAGTCTCCACTACACCTCCAATCTCTCTAGAAGACTTAAAATCAAAAGAGCAAAAGGCAACTTACAATGCCTTTGTTGCAAGTTTTGAAGCATATCTTGGGGGAAGACTCACTTCTGCCCATCTAATATAGGAAGATTTAGAAGAATTAAATCCTGATGATGTTGAGGAGATGGATCTACAGTGGAAAATGGCAATGATGGCCATGAGAGCAAAGAAATTCTTCAGAAAAGCAAGAAAGTTGAGCCTGAATGAGAACACAAAACTTGGATAGGACAAATCCAAGGTAAAATGCTTCAACTGTGGTATGACTGGCCATTTCTCAAGAGAGTGCAATGCTCCTAAAAGAAACAACCACTCAAGGAACTCTCCTGGTCAATCATCATCACAGCCTAATTCAAGCTATCACTCAAACAATCAACAACACCAGTACCATCATTCTCAACATCAACAAACATACCAGAATCAACCACAGCTGACAAATCAAGCCCATGCAAGCAGTCTGCCTTCTGCCAGTGCCCTTGTGATCAAACAAGATAGGACATGTGACTGGAGTGTGTATTGTGAAGAAGTCAAGCCTCAATTCTAGAATCATGCTCTTTTGGCTCACATCAATGATGGACCATCTGCAATGCCTACTGAGGTAAAAACTAACCTTTGTAGTGAGAAATGCATAAATGAATTACAAGAGTATAGAGAACACAATCATAAACTGGCAGATAAAATTAAAGAAGAAAAGGTGAAGTCAGAAATGATGAAGAGAGAACTAAAAAGTTTTGAAATCAAAATCAAATATCTTATTTCTGACATAGAAAAATTGCATGGTGAGAAATACAATCTTGCAGCTGAAAAATGAGCTATTTACTGAAAAGTTAGCTCAAGCTAAAGCTCAACAATCTATGATTGAAGTGAACTTGAAAAGTTTCAAATGTCTTCAGTCAAGCTGCAGAAATGCTGGATTACAAAAGGATCCAAAGAACATGACAGGGATTGGGTACAATTCATGTCCTCCACCATACAATGACAATTACACTGTCATGCCTGACTCTGTATCACTCTCTGAATCAATCAAACCTAAAACTGTGGAACCTAAATCAGTAGTGAAACAAGTGACAAATCCTCAAAAAAAAAACCTAATGTTTATTTTGAAACCAATGAGGATAAAATCAAGTTAGGACACCCAATCAAAATCGAAGAGTGCTCAGACAAGACAGTGAATGTCATGAAACCATCAAGCCCTGTAAAAGCAATTGTACCTTTTATAAAATTCATACCATCTGTTTTACAAGGCAAAAAGAAATATGTCAAAATGGTGAAACCCACTACTGAAAGTAGTTCTGATAATGAGATTGTATCTCCATAAAATTCAAGCAAATCAGAAAAGGTTTCACTGAAAAAGAAACCAACTGTAAAACTGAGTTCAACACATAAAACTTAATCAGACCCTCAGTCAACAAAATTAAGGCAGGGAGTTGGGTTTGATATCTGTAACAAAGAACATGATGACCAGTTTGGAAAGAGGTGAGAAGTAGGTTGAAGAAACAGAAACAACCCAGACAACTGAACAAAAGTAGTGTTGTGAAACAATCTACTAAAAGGGCTGATTCTGATTCATCACCTAAAGAAAAGAAAGTGACTCATCAAAAGAAAGTATGAGTTGAGTCACACAAAAAAATCTGATTCGAGAAATAAACAAATGTATTGTGATATTTGTGACATGTTCAATCATAAGATAGATAAATGCTTCTTCAATCAATATTGTTCTATCTGTGATATGAACAATCACTCCACCAAAAATTGCTATTTCAACAAGTATTGTTCAATTTATGACATGAACAATCACAATACATCTGATTGTTACTTCAATCAGAAGGGGTTGGGAATTCCTCAACACAAGCCCATCTCAAAAACATCTACTGTGATGCATCCTGTCAAACCTCATCTTCATAATAGTCAATCTAGGACACCTAGATCAACAAATGACAGAAATAACTCAAAGGATTTAAGGAAGGGTCAAAGAAATCATCTCACAATGAAACAGAACTTGACCTTCCTAAGCAAAAACCAACTTTAGATAATGAAACTCGGGCTAAAATTTTACAAAGAAATAGAGACCAACGATTTCATTATTCATCTGACTCCTCAGTAGATGTTGATGAGATGACTCGACCAATTCATTACCAAAAATCTCCAAAATCACCTCCATCAAAATCACTATTCAGAGGGAAATACCAGGAGATGACTATCATGAATAGAAACGGGAAACCCAAGACCATCATGGCTTGGGTTCCTTATTCTAATTAGTTCTTTTTGTTTGTAGGTTCATCCACACAGGTCTAATAGCCTATGGTATGTAGACAGTGGATGCTCCCGACACATGACTGGAGATCGTTCCCTCCTTCATGATTTCAAGTACATACAAGGAACTACTATGGCATTTGGTGGAGATTCAGAAGGTGGTAGGATTACAGGAGAAGGATCTGTGACAAATGGGATGTTGAGCTTTGACAGAGTGAATTATTGTGAACAACTGAATTTCAATCTGCTAAGCGTGTCTCAGATCTACGACAAAAAATATTCCACTCACTTTACAAACACTCACTGCTACATTCTGAAACCTGGATTTTAGATTCCTGAAGAATGGATTGTCTTAAAGACTCCAAGGAAGAATAATACATATGTCTTAAACCTGTGTTCTGCATCACCTAAGGAAGAAACATGTCTTTTGTCTAAAGCATCATTTGATGAGTCATAGCTTTGGCATAGACGTTTGGGGCACACTAACATTAAAAATATGAACAAGTTAGTCAAAGGAAACCATGTAATTGGTCTTTCTCAAAAAGAATTCAATTTTATGATCAATGCTCAGCGTGCCTCAAAGGAAAACAACACAAATCGTCTCACAAAACGAAGCTGGTGATCACTAACAATACTCCATGAAGTTACTTCACATGGATCTATTTGGACCAACTCATGTAATGAGTATGGGAAAGAAACAATATTGTTTAGTGATCATTGATGACTTTTCTCGATTCACATGGGTGTTCTTCCTACTTCATAAAAATGAAGCATCCCAAATCATTCAAGAATTTATCACTAAAATTGAAAATCAACTGATCTCAAATTCAAAATAATAAGAAGTGATAATGGTACAAAGTTCAAAAATGAAAATATGAGTTCCTTTTGTGCAACCAAAGGCATTGCCCATCAATTCAGTGAAGCTAAAACTCCTCAAAAAAATGGGGTAGCTGAAAGGAGAAATAGAACACTGATCGAAGCAGCAAGAACGATGCTAGCCGATGCTAAACTGCCAATCACCTTTTGGGCAGAAGCAGTTAACACATCGTGCTTTGTGCAAAATCAAACTCTGATTGTTAAAGAAAGTAACATGACACCTTATGAACTGATATTTCATAGGAAACCATTTATTGGATTCCTCAAATCATTTGGTTGTCCAGTCTCAATATTAAACACCCGTGATCATTTGGGAAAATTTTCATCTAAGTCTGATGAAGGATTTTTTGTAGGTTATTCTTCCATCTCAAAGGCTTATAGAGTGTTCAATCCTAGACTGAACATTATCGATGAATCCACAAATGTTCAATTCAAGGAACATTCGTTTCCCAAATCTACAAATGGTCCTGATTGGTTGTTTGATATTGACACTTTTACTAAATCATTTGACCAATTTCACCTGTCTGATGCAGGAAATATACATTTAGGTGATACTTCATCAATTGTAGAAAGAAGAGAAAATTATCCATTGATTCCACCTACATCTGATGAACATATGAATGAAGATGTTCCTCTTCAAGCTGATCCCATCAGACACTTGTCACAAAACCTTAGTGTTTCTTTTGAAGAAGGTCCTAGCCTGGTACTATCTCACTTAGATGACTTGTCACATGAGATCAGAAATCAAAAACAGGCTTCTATCCAGAAGAAACTAAAGGTACTTCAAATGATGCATGCAACCTCAGTGTTGCTGAAGATGTAGCAGTTACTGAAACAGAAGTTGACAATCTTCATAATTCAACAACAATACAAGATGATTGTGCCTCTGACCATAATGAACTGGATGTCTCTAATCTTGATGTAACTATTGCTAGTGACACATTCCAACCACAAGAATCATCCAGTTGAAACCATTATTGGTGATCTTAATGAGAGGTGACAAGAAGCAAGTCCAGTATTGCAAACATCTGTTTGTTCTCCTGCTTTCTATGTCAAACAGTACCCAAAAACATCAAAGAGGTGCTTCAAGACAATAGTTGGATTTAAGCAATGCTGGAAGAATTGCTTCAATTCAAGAAACAAGAAGTATGACAGCTAGTAGATCTTCCCGAAGGACAATACCCTATCGGTACCAGATGGCTGTACAGGAACAAGACTGATGATAGAGGGATAGTCATCAAAAATAAAGCAAGACTAGTGGCACAGGGATACACTCAGAAGAAGGAATTGACTATGACGAAGTGTTTGCTCCTGTTGCCAGACTAGAAGCAATCAGAATCTTTCTTGCATATTCTGCGTCCATGAAATTTACTGTTTATCAAATGGATGTAAAGTGTGCCTTCTTTTATGGAAAGATTGCTGAAGAAGTCTATGTAAGTCAACCACCTGGCTTTGAAGATCCAGATTTCCCTCATAGAGTGTACAAGCTTGACAAAGCTCTGTATGGTTTTCATCAAGCTCCAAGAAAGTGGTATAAGACTCTATCATCCTTTCTTCTTGAACATGGGTATGAAAGAGGAAAGATTGATGAGACTCTCTTCACAAGAATAAGAGGAAAAGACATGATGTTAGTCCAGATCTACGTGGATGACATTATATTTGGCTCGACAAACAAGCAACTTTGCAAAGAATTTGAAGATCTTATGCATTAAAGCTCCAAATGAGTGCTATGGGGGAACTCACATTCTTTGTAGGGGTGCAAGTCTAGCAAACAGCAGATGGAATCTTCATTAATCAATCAAAATATGTAGAAACCATGCTGAAGAAATTCCACTTTGCTGACTGTTAGTCTATCAGAACTCCTGTAGATACTAAAGTGAAGATTGGAACTGACCGTGAAGGCAAATCAGTGGATCAAACTCACTATTGATCAATGATAGGTTCACTTATGTATCAAACAGCCAGTAGGCCTGACATTATGTTTGGTGTTTGTGTGTGTGCAAGATATCAAGCTGATCCAAAAGAATCACTTGTGAACATAGTCAAGAGGATATTCAGATATCTGAAGGGCAAACCAGCTCTCGGACTGTGGTATCCAAAGGAAGGAGAATTTAATCTCTATGCCTACACTGACAGTGATTACGGAGGATGCAACTTCAACAGAAAATCCACTTCTGGCGGTTGTCAATTTCTTGGTCCCAGACTAGTATCCTGGCAATGCAAGAAGCAGAAAAATGTGTCTGTGTCCACAGCAGAAGCTGAGTATATTGCTGCTTCAGCTTGTTACTCTCAAGTTCTCTGGATTCAAAACCAGATGCTTGATTATGGTTTTAACTTTTTGCATACACCAATTTTTATTGATAACACAGCTGCTGTCTTTATAACTAATAATCCATTTTAGCACTCAAAAACAAAACATATTGAAATTAGATATCACTTTTGAGAGACTGTGCCGAAAAAGGTTTAATCAAATTGAATCAAATACCAACAGAAAATCAATTAGCTGATTTGTTTACCAAGGCATTTGAACCTAGTAGGTTTGAATTTCTGGTTCAGTCAATTTGCATGATTAACCTTGAGTAAAAACTATGAAAAACATCAAAAAAAATTTAAAACATAAAAAAAACCACAAGGAGAAATCAAGTTTTATGAAGAAAAGAATTATGGGAAATGATATAATTACAGTCATTATATCATTCACTGTGCTTAATTTCAAAATGTAAAAGACTGAAATGACTTACCAGATATGTTGGTAGGCTCAACTTGAAAGAAAAGATACATGCAGTGATGAATTAAAAACATATTCAATTACGAAACACTCATCACAAAGTACAGGTATGTATTGGCTTATCTGAATGCATGTGTGTGTAGTAGCCTAAACACACCAGGTAATAATACTTTATGAATCTCTTTCACCACATCATGTTTCATCTTTGTTTTGCTGACGAAAGACCTAATGAAACTTGCACATAGTGCAGATGTCATGATCCAAAAGATTCCCAATGTGGAACACATCCAAAAATTGGATGAATCAACAAAGTAATACATTCCAAGTGAATGAATAAAATAATCCTATCATGGATCACCTTCCAAAGTGAAGTGAAAAAAATCCTATGTGGATCAACCTGAAAAAGGATCAAATTGAAAGAATCCCAATGAGGATCAGTGAAAATGAGATTTCATGACTTAAGTAACCTGGTAAGGAAAGTTGTGACAAAGTTCTACCATGCATTGTATAAGGAGGGTTGATCATTTCATGCTTATGTGTGTGAGGTACACATGAATAATAAATCAACCAAAACATGATAAAAGTCATTTGCATAAAAATATCAACCATGTATGAGCGTAAGAGGACAAACATACCTTCAATCTTCAAGTTCCTAATCATGTCCATTTAATCATAAAGGATGCACATGTGTAATGTAAGATTGATATGATCCATACAAAGAGATTTTTCTCTTCATTATTAATATTAATCAAAATAATATTCAAAACTTTTAAATATTTAAAGTTTCTCTCCAAATGTGGACATAAACTTTAGGGAGAGTAATTTAAAATTTTTGAGTAAGTTCAAATTTTTGTTTATTAACTCAATTTTGAAAAACAAAACAAAAAGAATTTTAGTTGGTGTTGTTGCAATAAGTCATACCATTATATCTCAGCTTATGCTGATTCTTAGAAGCATGATAAGTCCAAGATCTGTCAAAATCGGGAAACTTGTATTAATTATGACATACAAGTCAATCCAAGCAAGAATTGACAACTTCAACAGCCAACTTCATAAGAAAAATCAATCAAGGACACCTTTTCACAAGATGAATAATCAATTCAATCATATTAACTTTTGATTAAGTTCAAAAGGTAATGCAGGTAAGTGCATTAGTTAATGCGGGTGAAGGTAACCCATGCATGTAACTAATGCTGGTAACAATAATTTTTGAAGTGCAACTAATATGGACAATGATTTTACTCTACCGCATTAGTGTGTGAAGTGAATGTGAATTTTACTCTACCGCATTTTATACAGTTAATAAATGCGTATGAACAGGTCTCTATCGCATTTGCTACAGTGCTGTGTTGACTTGTCAACCGCATTTGTAGTTGCACAAATGGACTTTGTTCTATCGCATTTGTTATTGTACATATTCGGATATGGTAAAGCAAGCAATTCAACCGCATTTTTTACAATGTTCTTCCGCATTTACTACAACTCAAATGCGGACAGCCAAAATTTCAAGTTTAACTTCCGCATTTGCAACGGTACACAAATGCAGATAGAATTAAAAAAAGTTTAACAAAACTTTTGCATTTGTAAAAGTAGAGTAATGCGGACAGTCAGTCAAAAATTAAGCCTTCCGCATTAGCTACAACCACAAATGCGGATGACCAATGTTAGGATCTAAGTTTGATTAATCAGAGAGTATTGCAGCGAAATTTGAACAACGAATTAAACAATTCACAAGAACACAATTGATATTCAATGTAACAGTAAATGGTTATAGAAAAAGAGAATTCTGCAAAAGAGATATTTCATTCATATGCTTTCGTGGTGGCTCAATATCACACATTACAACTAGGTCAACATCCCTTATATAGGAGATGTGACGTCTGCTGATGTCACTTGATAGTGACATCTAACAGAATTATTCAAACTACTGGAACTATGCAAACTACTGAGAATGTTCTCAACTACTGATTACATCTTATAGAATGCTAAGTACAAGAAACATAAAACTACCGAAACTAAACTACTGAAGCTATAACTACTAAAAAGTAAATTACAAGTACTGAAAGGAACCATCACAACTACTGAGGTTGATAACTTCAGCTGTTGTGACAACTACTGATCACTTTGGTCTTCAGTCTTTGTCTTCAGTCTTTGTTCTTTAGACTTTGTTCTTCAGACTTTTACTTTCAGACTTTGTCTTCAGCTGATAGCTTCAGACATTGTCTTCAGTACTTTACTTTCGACTTTGTCTTCAGCTGATAGCTTCAGACTTTGTCTTCAGTTCTTTAGTTTCAGACTTTGTCTTTAGTAGTAGTCTTCAGTTCTTGTCTTCAGACTTTTCTTCAGACCTGTAATCAGCTGATATCTTCAGCTGTTGTGATCTTCTTCAGCAGTTGTAATGTCTGTGGGACTTAGAGGTTTTTCTGATCAGGCTCATTGGTTCTTTTGGTCCAATAATCTCCCCTGAACCAATGCAGCCAAAACCACTAAACTTATTGATGATCCCACTTATTCTTGGCAGAAACACCCTCTTGATCAGCTTCAGAGGTAATCACTTAAGCATAGGCCGGGAAAAGGTTTCTAATCTTTTGATTGGCTAAGTATGGAAGGGAACTTTGTCTTGGGAAACTGGACACAGAGTCTTGTCCCAACCATGAAACCTAATTCCCATTAATGAGTCTATAAGACTCACTAGCATAGGCCTCAAGGAGAACAACTTTTCCCCTTGGTGAGTTCTTCTGCTTCTCCCTGAAGAAGAACTCTGGGCCATAATACTCAGACAGGTATCTCACTGTCTTTCCATTTTTCAACTCCACAGTTGTTATCTCTCTATAAGCAAATTCATCAGGGTGAGAGCCTTCAAGTAACAACTGGAGTTCACTCTTCTGAAGATCTTCAAGTCTTTTGTATAACAACCCCTTCTTGATCATTTTGTTCTCAAGAATAGATTGAGGGGTTGTCTTGGAGTTGTGAGCTCTCTTGAATTCTTCAATGATTTCCCAGGGTGAGACTACCATGGCCAATGTAATTGCAGCATTCAAGGTCTTCTTCACTTGGCCATGATATCTACTCGGTATATTCTTCTTATGAATTCTAGAACTTACCCTAGTGTCTGGCCAGATCCACACTCTTTCTTTTTGATGTTGAAAAGTATGTCTAAGAGTGTACAACCTCAAAGCCTGTTTCTTTATTTCTTGAATGGATGAGGACTGAGGGAAATCCTTATCAACCATCTTGAGAAACTTCTCATCGTGCTGTTTCTGCTGTTCTGCTTCTTCAATCTTTACCTTCACCATCTGCATTTGCAAGTCAGAGTAATCACTTGCTGACTTCTGTGCTCAGGTGATTTGAGTTTGAGAACAGCAGAGATTGGCAGACTATCATCATCATCATCATCCTCTTCTTCATCTTCTACCCTCAACACCCTTCACATCCTTCTGGGTGCATCACTGGGTAAGGTTTGAGGTGGTTTTTGGGGTAAAGGAATTGTTTTGTGGGTTGAGTTGAGGGTGGGTTTGTTTAGGGATAGATTTGGGAGATTTTAGAGATAAGGGTTGTGTTTGAGTGGGAGTGTGAGAAGACTGACTTAGCATTTTGGTGGTGAGTTTGGCTTTGTAGAGCTTTGCCATTTCAGTTCTCTTCCCTGCACCTGTTTCATCTAGTGCTTCGATGATCAACCCTTATTATAGCCTCCAGCAGAGCATATTTTCTTGGTTATCTCCAAGATACTATCTTTGACCAAGCCTTTATCTCTATCAATGATCTTCCAAGGTATTTGGCAATGAATTTGATCATTATCTCCAATCTTTCCTTTCAACACACTATAACCTGCCCATCTAGCTTGATTCTCTTCTATTTCCAGCCTTCTGATCTCAGTGTCTAGTGTGGTGTTTCATGACCTTGTCGAAAGAGCTGATCTATAATTTTATCCATGGATCTGCTGTGAGCTTCATCAGCATATTTGACAAGATCTTCTAAGGATTTATCTTCATCAGCTTTTGACTCAGCACTTTTCTTTTTTTATATGTGATGAGCTAATCTTCCTTCTCTTTATCTGTGATCAATTGTTCTGAGATAATTTCTTTCTCCACCTTCTTCTCTTTTGCAGGTTCTTTCTCATCATCAACTCTTTTTCTTTTCTTTTCTTTCTCTGCCTTAGACTTGGAGTCTCCCCTTTTGGTTGCATTCGGAGCAGGGCTTGAAAGGCAGAAAGCAGAAATGAAAAAGCATCATAAATGAGGGTTTGTAGATTTGAGGATATCCTCTCATCAATGGCTTTATGCACTTGTCAGTGATGATGGGAGTGATGAGAGGTAAGGAGTTTTGAAAGATAGCAACCATCGCTCAGAGGGGTTCTGTCCCTGAGAGGTGTGTGCCAAAAGTAGTGGCTGGTGGCTCAATTAAGTGTGTAGGCTTACTGTTTGGGGAACCTTCAATGGAAGGTGCCATCTGTGGGGTTTGTGGGGTAGATGGACTTTGATCCTGAGACATTTCGGCTAACAACTCTTTGAGTCCGTTCACCTCAGTCTGAAGGATGGTATTATGGGCTAATACATCATAGAAAAAGCCCAGGTCATCATCTGTTTGTGCTGAATCACCTGACCTCCTGAATGAATTATGATGTACATGCTCCGAGTGTAGATCAGTAGAAGCATGTGCCCCTTGTTCTTGGTACTGGGGACTTCCTGCCTCAGGACTGTGTCCTTCATTGGCAGTTGCCTCTGGTAAGGTCTTATGGATGCTACCAACTTCACCCTGATCATTTGCTGAATCAGTAGAAGTGGCAGCCTTACCAGATGTTCTAACCTCCGTTTCTACACTTGGAGATTGAACATTGTAACCCCTATGCTGTGGGTTATCAGAAGCATTTTGGTCCTCCCCCTCAATAGTTGAGGTATTCTCAGTTGTAAGTGGTTTCTGGAAGGGGGTGAGGAATGCAACTGACTCAGCATTTTAGCAACGATCAGTGTTGGGCTTTGAGGGGCGGTTGCATGTGGAGATTGTTCTGAAGCAGATTGCACCCGGGGTGAGAGGTGCTCTTCAATGGTAACCCTCTCAATTGAGAGAGGTTCCAGAAATGTGGGATCCCCAATTTTAGTTGCAACAGGATCCTATTGAGAGGATACCTGTGCGGCTTCAACAGGTTGAGTCTTGGACATAACTGGGGGTTTATAACCAGTATGTATTCCTGTGTTTATCGTACAGGGGCATCCTTAGGGGACTCATCTCCCTGAGTAGTCTTTTTGGGTTTTTTGGATTTGGGTTTGGTGGGGACTTTGGATCTGCAAGTGGAGGCTGTGGGTTCCCTCTGCTTGGTTTTAGTATCCGGGCAGCCCCTTTAAGAGTAGGGTCTGAGTTATGTCGGGAGTATACCTCGGCTAAAACAGCTGGAGCAGGGACTCCAAGACCAACAAGGCCATCAGATTGTAATTGATTCAAAATTATGGCCATCAGAAACCTGGGATAAAGTATCCATCTATTTGCCACAGGTTTCTGAGCCAGATCCTTTTGTTCCATGAACACTATCTCAGAAAAATTTAGATTTTGGCGTTCAAAGATAGAGTACAATACCTGTTGCCATCGGGAAGACATCTAATCCCAAGAAGATGTCTTTGATGCAAGGCAGACATTCACCATATGAAAGATAAGTCGTTCAGCATCATGGAAGTGCTTTTTAAGTATGGTTGTAGCACTTAAGTTGCCTTCATACCCGTTATGGATAAAAGACATATCAGTGGTGCCTTTCGGGTATTCTTTAGGATAGGTGCCATCATGTAGATTTAGGGTTTTGCGAATGATGTCGGGGGTGATGAGCACCTGTTTTTGGTTCACCAACGACTGGAGAGTGATTTGTCTATCATTCTCACCAGTTATTACAGAGATGTTGGTCCAGAACTGGGATAAGGAGTCAGGATATATGGTAGGATTCAGAAGAAAGGTTGTTCTGTATGGGGAATCCACCATAAGATCGATGGCAGTGTCAAACTTGTTCCAGAAGGCCGATTTCGAAAGGTAGGCAACACAGTTGTATCGGGGTTCGAGTTTCATGGTCGCCATTGTTGAGAGAGAAAGGTTTGAAAATGGCTAATGAAACGTTTGGCTATAAGTGTAGGTATTTATAGGTTGAGAAAAGGCTGAAAAGAAAATGACTGAAAGTGTTGGTGTTGGCATCAGTTGTTATGAAAACAGCTGAAGACTTGATTTTAACTATCAGACGTTTGAAAACAACTGAAGACTTGGTTTTAGTCATCAGTAGTTGTGAAACTACTAAAAACCTTGGTTTTGTCTTCAGCTATTGTAAACAACTGAGGACTTGGTATTAGTCATCAGTAGTTATGAAACTACTGAAGACATGGTTTTGTCATAAGCTGTTTAGAGTGAAACAGCACTTTGTGGAAACGACTGAAGTGAAAATTCTCATCAGTAGATTTCGTCAATTCTTAGCTTTTCAGCTATTTCATACTGTCCTCAACACTTACTCATCAGACTTTTTAGCTGAGTTCAGTTATTTCATAAGACATCAGTACTTATTTGTTTTTACTGACATCAGGAGTTATAACTACATGAGTAGTTGTAAGTGCATCAGTTTCTTTTAACATAATTAGTACATATTTGTGACATGTTTACTAATGATCATCGGTACTTGTTTACTGAGATCATCAGTAGTTATCACTTATTCTAGCTGCAGCATACCAAGCCTTAACACAAGGTTTTGGAAATTTGAACTATCCAAAGGCTTAGTAAATATATCTGCAAGCTCATCAGCACTAGGCACAACCTTTGGATCAATCAGACCTTTTTGAAAACAATCCCTAATAAAATGGTGTTTGATCTCTATATGTTTGGTCCTAGAGTGCTGGACTGGATTCTTGACAATGCACAGAGCTGAAGCACTATCCATTAATAATGGAGTCTTAGTCTCTGTAATGCCATAATCCAATAGTTGGTTTTGAAGCCAAAGTACCTGAGATGTACAACTTGCAGCAGCAATGTACTCTGCTTCAGCAGTGGACGTAGCAACAGATGTTTGTTTCTTACTCTGCCAAGAAATCAAACATTGCCTAGGAATTGACATCCACCAGAAGTTGACTTTCTGGTTAACTTACACCCTGCATAGTCACTATCAGAAAAAGCAACTAATTTGCATGAGTGTCTAGTGGAATACCAAAGACCTAGAGATTGTGTACCTTGCAGATATCTAAAGATCCTCTTGACTGCAATCAAATGACATTCTTTAGGAGAGCCTAAAATCTAGCACAACACAAGTTGCAACATGATATCTGGTCTAGAAGATGTTAAGTACATCAATGACCCAATCATACACCTGTAAAGTGTTTCATCAACAGCTTTACCTTTCTGATCTGCATCCAGTTGTGTGGTGTTGCACATGGGAGTAGAACAGGCTTACAACTTTGTAAATCAAACTTATTCAAAAGTTCTTTTGTATATTTTGATTGATGAATAAAGATTCCAACAGCCTTTTGTTTGATTTGCAAGCCTAGAAAGAACTGTAATTCTCCCATTGCACTCATTTCAAACATTTGTTTCATTAAACTTGTAAAATCATCACACAACTCGGGATCAGAGGATGCAAAAATAATATCATTAACATAAATTTGAACAAGTAGCTTATGCTGATCCACTTTCTTAATAACAAAGTTTATCTATGGAACCTCTAGTGAAATTATTGTTAAGTAGAAAATTTGAAAGTGTTTCATACCAGCTCTAGGAGCTTGCTTCAACCATAAAGAGCCTTATCAAGTTGATACACCCAATCAGGATATTTATTGTCCTCAAAACCTGGTGGTTGACACACATAAACCTCTTCTTTTATTTTACCATATAAAAATGCACTTTTGACATCCATTTGAAAAACTTTAAGATTGTTGAATGCAGCATAGGCTAAGAACAATCTAATTGCCTCTAGTCTGGCTACAGGGGCAAAGGTTTCATCATAATCAATACCTTCTTCTTGTGAAAACCCTTGTACAACCAGTCTAGCCTTGTTCTTGACAATAAGTCCATTTTCATCGTTTTATTCCTAAACACCCATTTAGTGCCTATTGCACACTTACCTGGGGGTAGAGGAACCAGTTCCCACACTTGCTGCTTTTTGAACTGAAGTAGCTCAAGCTGCATGGCTTCAACCCATCCATTGTCTCTCAAAGCCACATGATAGTTCTTTGGCTCTAGCTGACTGATGAAGAGAGCATAGAAGCAGAAGTTAGACAATTGACTTCTGGTTGAGACACCAGCATTGATATCACCAATGATTTGAGACATGGGGTGATTCTTCAGCTCTTGGTACTATAAGATCAGTGCAAGTGTTTGTAGCCGGTTCAACAGTACCAGATGGTGATCTAGATTCTTGAAACCAAGTATTAGATGGCAAGTCAAATGATGTAGAGGAGTCATAAATCTCATCAGCATTTGTTGTGGATCGAGCTATAGAAGCTACAGGAACATCAAGTTTAGCAGGCACAGGCAGTTGGTCACTAAGCTTGAAAAGGTGAGTACTGATCATCATCATCTTCAGTACCACCAGGTGGAAGACTTGCTGCAGAAGATGATTTATCCACATGATCTGCAACAGCTGGAGATTGATAAGGAACATATTACAGTATGTCCAGATCAAACAACTCCACAGGGTTTTATGGAATTTTATCCTTAGGAGATTCATTGAATTTCACATGCAAGGTTTCTTCAACTAACTTTGTTCTGCAGTTGAAGACTCTGTAAGCCTTGCATGTGGATGAATAACCTACAAAATACCATGCATCCACCTTAGTATCAAATTTGTGGAGTTGATCCTTTTGTTTGAGAATGAAACAAGGACACCCAAAGGCTTTGAAGAATGAATTAGAGGAGCCAAATGATGTAGAAGTTCATATGGAGTCTTCATCAACCTCTGATTTACTAACACTCTATTCTGCACATAGCAAGTTGTGTTAACAGCCTCACCCCAAAAGGTCAATGGCAAACCAGAGTCAGCCAACATAGACCTTGCAGCTTCAATTAGGGTCATGTTCTTTCTCTCCACTACTCCATTTTGTTCTGGAGTCCTTGGGATGCTAAACTGCCTCTTGATTCCTTTTGATAGATAAAAATCATCAAGTGTATGGTTTCTGAATTCGGTTCCATTATCACTCCTTATACATTTGACTGATAGGGAATACTACTTCTTAACATACAAGACAAAGTTTATAATCGTCTGAGCAACCTCATCCTTTGAATGCAAGAAGAAAGTCCATACAAATCTAGAGTAATCATCCACAATTACCAGACAATATTTCTTCTTTGCCATGCTCATCACTCTCACAGGACCAAATAGATCCATGTGCAGTAACTACAAGTAGGCAGTGGACTTAGGTTCTTCAATAGGAGGGAATGAGACTTTGTGCTATTTTCGTTTCAAACAAGCAGTGCAGGTTTCATCACAGTGGAACTCCTTTATTGGTAGACCTCTCACTAAACTATTGTGGATCAGCTGATTCATGTTGTTGAGATTAACATGACCCAACCTTTTATGTCATAGTTTAGATTCCAGAGAAGAGGCTTTGGAGAACAGGCAAGGATGACCCTTCAAATCAATCTTCTTTGACAAATCCAAGGCATACACTCTTCCAATCCTGTTGGCCTTCGGAGAGTATGTTCATCCAATACCTTGTCAATCAGCCTCAGAACTTGGGAAGACAGAATCCTGCAGTTCTGGCTTGTGAAAAGTGCAACATGCCCTTTATCACACATCTGACTGACACTCAGCAGATTATACTGAGATTCTCCACATGGTTAACATCATCAAACCTGATTTGTCCATTAGACACATATCCTTTCCCGATGATGTAACCCTTGGCATCATTTCCAAATGAACAAATCCCTTCTTTCCTTGAGAGTAGTCATTAGAGAAGAACTGCTCCCAGTCATATGCATAGATCCTCCACTGTCTACATACCAGATGCTCTTTTGGCATGCTGAAGAACCCTGCATTCATCATAAAGAACTAGTTAGGTTTTGAGACCCAAACCTTTTTGGTTTTGGGTCTGTTTCATCAACAGATTTAACCATAACTTGTTTCTTATGATTAACAGCTGATGAAGAAGGAGATGCTGCTGAAATGGATTCCTTGGATTTGGGCTTGGAATACCTTTTTAGTGGTTTGATCACACGTGCATCTAGTTGGGTAACTCTCCCCAACAAATGCTGAACCATCATAACAAGTTGTGTTGATTTGTAGCCAAAGCTTTCAGCTCTTGTGACATATCAGTACTTGTGTATGTTGAGTTCCTGCGGCCCCATTTCCTCCTCCTTGAAAATCACAGACTTAGTCTAATGTTTATCATGAGGAGCATTATCAACTGTTTTATGATAAACTCTATCCTTCTTTTTGGATTTGGATGAAGGCTCGGATTTATCACATTGGGATGACTATGGTACAAACTTGGTCTCAAACTCATTTTTCATTTCATCCATCTGGATTTTAATGAGCTTATCTCTGTTGAGTTTGGAACCCTTTCTGTACCATCATTCATCAGAAAGATGATTGAATTTACCAATATTTCACATGGCTTATTCTTCATCTTGAATTGATCAACTGCTGATGTGGAAACTACTGAAGGTGTGCTCTTCAGTACTTTCCTCCTTTCAGTACTTTTGTATAGTACTGAAGGATCTGTAACAACTGAAGACTTGTTCTTCAGCTGTTCTCTATCACCAGTTGTTAATCCGTTTATTTCAGCTAATTTGAAATGCTTTTCAGATGTTGTGACTTGCCCTTCAGTACTTGAGGTACTTTGAGGGACAACATCTGAAGTATTCAGCTTCATGTGCTTATTAGTAGTTAACCCATCAGCCAATTGATTTGCTGAGGTATCAACACTGTTTTCATCTTGTGATTTTGGGTGATCACTTGAGGATGATGCACATGATGATGTGGTTTGGAAATTACTTTCACCTTTAGATTTTACTATTGGTTTTGGAGCAAAATCTGTAGGTGGTGCAATGTGATTGTAATCTATTCCAAACTTCACATTCGAAGCATATTGCTTGCTGAGCAGCATTTCAAATCCCTTGCAGGATGATACCCAGCGGTCACACTCAACTTGGGTAACTGCAAGTTTTTCTTTGAGATCTCTATGGTTCTCAAGAATGACCTCTAGCTTAGCCTTTTCATCATTTAATTGGCATTTATGCTTATAAATCTCATCATCTTTATCCTTAAGGAGACTCATATTCAAGTTTTCTTTTGGAAAGGGTTTGCTCAAGCTCTAGATTTTGATTTATTAAAGCAACATTTGCTTCTCTAATAGAGATAAATGCAGCTATGCAAGATTCAGCACATAGCTTGGCCTTAGCCTCACAGGATACCTGGGTTACCTGTGATGAAGATGCATTGGAGCATGAACTATCAGTAGATTCCAGGGCCATGAGAGCTAGATTCCCAAAAGGATGTTCACCACCATGTTGACCATCACCAGCAAATAATTGCTCATTACCAGAGAGATCATCTGGTAAACTGCTCCAGTCAACAATTCCAGGGTGAAGAAGCTGTGATGAGGTTGTGATTGAGATGATTGAGATGATAGAGGCTCAGGTAGGGCTTGAGGTTGTTGTGCATTAGGAACTTGAACCGGATTTGGGTGTGGCATGTAATAGCAGGGATATGGATATGACATTGGACCCTGAGGGACAAAATATGCAGGAGATATAGGTTGTGAATGATGACCAGAACTAGCAGGATGTTGCCCTCTGTTTTGTGGACTATTGCTTGGAAAAGTCAAAAAGGGTGCAGAGGAGTTAGATCCAGATGATCTACACTCTCTTGCAAAGTGTCCAAGCCTATGGAATTTGTGACACCTCAACTTACTCTTGTCAAAACCAACTTTGGTTTTGCCAGAGAGTCCTGGAAATTTCCTATCAGTCTCTTGTAGAACTTTTGAGATCTGATATTAATCAAGGCCATTTGGCTTAGAATATCCATCTCTTCTAAGTCATCATCAGCAATACCCTTAAATCATCCATAATGAAACACAAATTGTCACTATTACAGCCTGACTGACTGTCAACACTAACAAATGCATGATCTGAACCGTTTGAGGAGAAATCTATATGCTCATCATAATTGCTTTCTGATGCAGCATATTCTGACTCATGACCAACCAAGGCAGTGTTCCCTGGTACAAAATCATCAGTGAGCTTTTTGATGATGCCAGTTTCCTTTTCTGCTCTATCTCTCTTTCAAATGTAAGCAGTTTCCCATGGAGTTGGGTGAGAGATAGACTATCCAGATTTGCACTGGAGCGTATGACAATGGTATATGTGTCCCATCTCTCAGGCAGTGATCTGAGGAATCTGTTATTCATCTGACTATTAGTGTATTCATGTTTGACCATTTTCAGCTCAATGATCAAACAAGAAAACGCTTAAACTGTTGAGTCAGTGACTCACCCTTCCTATGAGAGAATGTCTCATATTGTTGGCAAGGATTTCTCTGTTGTTTGCTAAGACCTCATCTGTTCCACCAAATTGTTCCTTCAATGTCAATCATTCCAAGATCCTGAGCAGTTTCATGATGCATAAGCCCATAATAGATTTCATTCGGCAATGCCATGGCCAGAATTCCATGCGCTTTAGCATCAATCTCAAACAGTTTTCGATCCTCATCTGAGTATTGTTCCTTCTTCTTCGAACCATTTGGTTGGTTTCTGGATTGTTCACCATAGGCTTGTGTGGACCATGTACCACAGATGTCCAACAACCTGAACTGTTAACAGACAGGTGATGAAGCATTCTTCGTTGCTATATGTTATACTCAGTCCAAACCAGCATCGGAGGCTTGGTTGAGGAATCGGTATTATGAGGGTCATTAGAAGGAGTAGTCATTCTCAGATTCAACCAAATTCAATGAAGTTTTAACTGAATTAGTGCAAAACACAACAAACTCAATATGAACCAAGAGAAAACTCAAAGCAGATAAACGAAAGCAGCAGAAATTCAACGATCTATAACCATTCTTGCAAATATGCTAATTCAATCAAACTTAGATATCCAATAGCAGTTTCAATGATCAATTGTTAGATCGATCAATGATTAACCTTGCTCTGATACCATTGTTAGGATCAGTGATCTAAGTTTGATTAATCAGAGAGTATTGCAGCGGAATTGAACAACGAATTAAACAATTCACAAGAACACAATTGATATTCAATGTAAGAGTAAATGGTTATAGAAAAAGAGAATTCTACAAAAGAGATATTCATTCATATGCTTTCGTGGTGGCTCACTATCACACATTACAACTAGGTCAACATCCCTTATATAGGAGGTGACGTCTGTGATGTCACTTGATAGTGACATCTAATAGAATATTCAAATACTGAAACTATGCAAACTACTGAGAATGTTCTCAACTACTGATTACATCTCAGAGAATGCTAAGTACAAGAACATAAAACTACTAAAACTAAACTACTGAGCTATACTACTGAAAAGTAAATTACAAGTACTGAAAGAACATCACAACTACTGAGGTTGATAACTTCAGCTGTTGTGACAACTACTGATCACTTTGGTCTCAGTCTTTTCTTCAGTCTTTGTTCTTCAGACTTTGTTCTTCAGACTTTTACTTCCGGACTTTGTCTTCAGCTGATAGCTTCAGACTTGTCTTCAGTACTTACTTCAGACTTTGTCTTCAGCTGATAGTTCAGACTTGTCTTAGTTTTTACGTTCAGACTTTGTCTTCAGTAGGAGTCTTCAGTTTGTCTTCGACTTTGTCTTCAGAACTTTGTAACCAGCTAAGTCTTTAGCTGTTGTGATCTTCTTTAGCAGTTGTAATGTATGGGGACTTAGGGTTTTTCTGATAGGCTAATTGGTCTTTGGGGTCAACCAACCAAAAGTAATCAAATGAGGATGTCAATGTCAAAAAGTTCGCCTTCCGCATTTGCTACAGTAAAAAATGCGTATGATCAAAATTAAACAAATTAAACTTCAGCATTTACTACAGTGTTGACTGTATTTGCATTGTAAACTTTATAACATGTTGGACCAAAAGAACCAATGAGCCTGATCAGAAAACCTCTAAGTCCCACAGACATCATAACAACTGCTGAAGACTTGATCAGCTGTTTGACAAAGTCTGAAGATTTCAACAGCTGAAGACTAAAGTACTGAAGACTTCAAAAGCTGAAGACCAAAGTCTGAAGATCAACAGCTGAAGACTAAAGTACTGAAGACTTCAACAGCTGAAGACTAAAGTACTGAAGACTTCAACAGCTGAAGACCAAAGACTGAAGATCAACAGCTGAAGAACAAAGTACTGAAGATCAACAGCTGAAGTACAAAGACTGAAGACATTAGCTGATGACAACAGCTGAAGTTCAAGTACAAGTACTGAAGCCTTCAGAGTTTGTTACAACAGCTGAAGAAGTATTCTTCAGTTGTTGTGATGGTTTCCTTTCAGTAGTTTTCTTATTGTTTCAGTATTTTTAAAGGACTGAAGAGCATGTTCTTCAGTCGTTGTAGTTTCAGTAGTTTCTTTTTAGTAGTTATAGTGATAGTTAACACTTAGCATTTTTGTAAGAAGATGTCAGCTGTTTGACATCTTCAGTAGTTGTGTTAACTATCAGTAGTTGAATAAATTTTGTTAGATGTCACTATCAAGTGACATCAGCAGACGTCACATCTCCTATATAAGAGGTGTTGACCTAATGTATGTGTGACATTCTGTTACCACGAAAGCGAATATTGAATGAAATATATATTTGCATAATCTTTCTGTCTATAACCTTTTGTTCTTACCTTGAATATCTTTTGTGTTCTTGTGAATTAGCTAATTCTTGTTTGATTTCCGCTGCTATACTCTCTAATCAATCAAACGTAGATCACTGATCCTAACAATGGTATCAGAGCTGGTTAATCACTGATTGATCTAACAGTTGATCATTGAAACTGCTATTTGATATCTAGTTTGATTGAATTAGCTTATTTGCTAGAACTGGTTATAGATTATTGAATTTCTGCCGCTTTCGCTTATCATTTTGAGATCTCTCTTGGTTCAATTTGGTTCGTTGTGTTTTGTTCTAATCTGTTATAGCTTAATTGAATTTGGTTGAATCTGAGATGACTACTCCTTCTAATGACCCTCACAATACGGTTCCTCAACCAAGCCTCCCATGCTGGTTAGGACTGAGTATAACAGATGGCAACGAAGGATGCTTCATCACCTGTCTGTTAACAGTTCAGGTTGTTGACATATGTGGTACATGGACCATAAGCCTATGGTGAACAATCCGGAAACCAATCAAATGGTTCCGAAGAAGAAGGAACAATACTCAGATGAAGATCGGAAACTGTTTGATTTTAATGCTAAAGCCCATGGAATTCTGGCCATGGCACTGCCTAATGAAATCTATTCAGGGCTTATGCATCATGAAACTGCTCATGACCTCTGGAAGCACTGAAGAACAATTTGGTGGAACTGATGAGGTCTTAGCAAACAACAGAGAAATCCTCGCCCAACAATATGAGACATTTTCTCATAGAAAGGGTGAGACACTGACTCAACAGTTTGAGCATTTTTCTTGTTTGATCTTTGAGCTGAAAATGGTGAAACAGGAATACACCAACAGCCAGATGAATAACCGATTTCTCAGATCACTGCCTGAGAGATGGGACACATACACTATTGTCCTACGCTCTAGTGCAAATCTGGATAGCCTATCTCTCACCCAACTTCATGGGAAACTGCTTACATTCGAAAGAGATAGAGCAGAAAGGAAACTGTCATCATCAGAAAGCTCACTGATGACTTTGTACCAGGGAACACTGCCTTGGTTGGTCATGAGTCAGAATATGCTGCATCTGAAAGCAATTATGATGAGCATATTGATTTCTCTTCAAACAGTTCTGATCATGCATTTGTTGGTATTGATAGTCATTCTGGCAGTAATAGTGACAATCTATGCTTCATCATGGATGATCTGAAGGGAATTGCTGATGATGATTTAGAAGAGATGGATATTCTAAGCCAAATGGCCTTAGTTAATATCAGATCTCAGAAGTTCTACAAGAGAACTGGCAGGAAATTTCCTGGACTCTCTGGCAAAACCAAAGTTGGTTTTGACAAGAGTAAGTTGAGGTGTCACAAATGCCAAGGCTTGGACACTTTGCAAGAGAATGCAGATCACTGGATCTAACTCTTCTGCACCCTTTGTGACTTTCCCTAGCACTAGTTTACAAAATAGAGGGCAACTCCTGCTGGTTCTAGTCATCAATCACACCCTGTATCTCTTGCATACTTTGTCCCCCAGGGTCCAATGTCATATCCTTTACCCTGCTATTACTTGCCTCAGCCAAATCTAGTTCAAGCTCCAATTTCACAACAACCACATGCATTACCTGAACCTCAACCTTCCCAATCTCATCAACAAACTCAACCTCACACACAGCTTTTTCACCCCAGGAGTTGTTGACTGGAGCAGTTTACCAGATGATTTATCTGGTCATGAACAACTGTTCTCTGGTGCTGGTCAACATGGTGGTGACAGTCCTTTTTGAAATCTAGCTCTTATGGCTTTGGATTCTGCTGATACTTCATCCTCTAATGCCTCTACACCACAGGTATCACAGGTATCCTCTGAGGCAAAAGCCAAACTATGTTCTGAAACATGCATAGCCGCATTTGCATCTATTAGAGAAGCAAATGTAGCTTTAATTAACAAGAACATTGAGCTAGAACAAACAATTTCCAAAAGCAAAGCTGAATTTGAGTCTGTGATTAAGGATAAGAATGATGAGATTTACCAACTTAAATGCCAAATCACTGATCATAAGGCTAGGGAAGAGATACTTCTAGAGAAGTACGGAGACCTCAAAGAAACACTTGCAACTACCCAGGTAGAGTGTGATCGATGGATAAATTCTTGCAAGGGTTTTGAAATGCTTCTTAGTAAGCAATCTGCTTCCAATGTGAAGTTTGGCATTGGTTATAATCATACTGCTCCTCCTACAGACTTTACTCCCAGAGCAGAAGTAGAATCTGATGGTGAAAGCAATAACCAATCCTTTTCATCATGTGATCTACTATCTGATACAGCACCATCAGAAGTAGAAGTCAGCATTTATTCCTCTCAGAAACTATCAGCTGATGTTGATGGTTCAAATGCTGACACTCACATGATCACAAAGTTGATCACTCCAGGTGATATTCACAAAGTATTGAAAGTACTAAAAAGAATGTCATAACACCTGGAGAACAAGCCCAAACTACTACATGTACTAAAGGAAAGAAAACTGCAAGTAGAAAGGGTGGGAAAACTACTGAAGAAGATATCAAGAAAGCAGGTACTAAAGCAAAGAAAACTGCTAGTACTGATAGTAACTGCTGAAGAACAAGTCTTCAATAGTTTCATCTTCTTTAGCAGATGGTCAACTTAAGATGAAGAAAAAGCTATGTGCAATATGGGCTTATTCAATCATCTTACTGATGATTGCTGGTATAAAAAGGGCTCCAAACTCAAACATAATGAAAACATTAAAGAGAAAATGGATAAAATGAAAACTGAGTTTGAAATCAAATTTGTACCAGCAACATCAAAACCTGTAACCCCAAAATCCAAAAAGAAATCCCACAAGAAAGGGGTTAAACAGGCAACAACTGAGGTTGCTCAAAGAGAGATGGTACAACATAGGAACCCATCCAACTCAAGCACTAATGTGTCTGATGAGCTGAAGGCTTTATCACAAAATCAGACACAACTTCTTATGATGGTTCAACATCTATTGGGGAGAGTCAACCAATTAGATTCTCCTGTGTTGAAACCACAGAGAAAAAAATCCATGCCAAAGGAATCTTCTTCTTCACCATCTCCATCCCCTCAGGCTGTTATTCATAGCAAGTCTGTTAGTTTACTATCTGTTGATGTGAATAGACCCAAAACCAAAACGGTTTGGGTCTCAAAAACAACTAATTGTTTATGATTGCAGGGTTCTTCAACATGCCAAAGTAGCATCTGGTATGTAGACAGTGGGGGATCTATGCATATACAGGGAACAGCTCTTCTCTTCATGACTACTCTCAAGGAAAGAAGGGGTTTGTTTCTTTTGGCATTGATGCTAAGGGTTACATCATTGGAAAAGGCTTTGTCTCCAATGGAGAAATAAAGTTTGATGATGTTAATCATGTGGAAAATCTCAAGTACAATCTCTTGAGTGTCAGTCAAATGTGTGATAAAGGCCATGTTGCTCTTTTCACCAGTCAGAACTGCAGGATTCTGTCATCCAAAGTTCTGAATTTGATTGATAAGGTGTTGGATGATCACACTCTCCTGAGGGCCAACAGGACAGGAAGAGTGTATGCCTTAGATCTTTCCAAGAAAATAGATCTCAGAGGCCATCCTTGCCTATTTTCCAAAGCCTCTCCTCAGGAATAAAATTGTGGCACAGAAGGCTGGGTCATGTTAATTTCAAAAACATGAATCAGCTGATCCACAATAGTTTAGTGAGAGGTTTACCAATAAAGGAGTTCCACTGTGATGAAACCTGCACTACTTGTTTAAAAGGAAAATAGCACAAAGTCTCATTTCCTCTTATTGAAGAGCCTAAGTCCACTGTCTGCTTGCAACTACTGCATATGGATCTAATTGGTCCTGTGAGAGTGATGAGCATGGCAAGGAAGAAGTACTGTCTGGTAATTGTGGATGATTACTCTAGATTTGTATGGACTTTCTTTCTACATTCAAAGGATGAGGTTGCTCAGAAGATTATCAACTTTGTGTTGTATGTTGAGAAGCAGTATTCCCTTTCAGTCAAGTGTATAAGGAGTGACAATGGAATGGAATTCAGAAACCATACACTTGATGAATTTTATCTTACAAAGGGAATCAAAAGGCATTTAGCATCCAAGGACTCCAGAACAAAATGGAGTAGTGGAGAGAAAAACAGGACCCTAATTGAAGCTGCAAGGTCTATGTTGGCTGACTTTGGTTTGCCACTGACCTTTTGGGCTGAAGCTGTTAACACAGCTTGCTATGTGCAGAATAGAGCCTTAGTAAACAGAGGTTGATGAATACTCCATATGAAGTTCTACATCACTTGGCTCCTCTAATTTCATTTTTCAGAGCATTTGGGTGTCCCTGTTTTATTCTTAACACAAAGGATCAACTCCAAAAATTTGATCCTAAGGTGGATACAGGGTATTTTGTTGGTTATTCATCTACTTGCAAAGCATACAGAGTCTTCAACTGAGAACAAAGATAGTTGAAGAGACTTTGCATGTGAAGTTTAATGAATCTCCAATGGACAAGATTCCACAAAACCCTGTGGAGTTGTTTGATTTGGACATACTGCAATATGTTCCTTATCAACCTCTAGTTGTTGCAGACCATGTGGATAAATCATCTTCTGCAGCATGTATTCCACCTGGTGGTATTGATGATGATGATGATAATATCAATACTCACCTATTCAAGTTTAGTGACCAACTGCCTGAGTCTGCTAAACTTGATGTTCCTGTAGCTTCAGCAGTTCCATCCACAACAAATGCTGATGAGATTTCTGATTCCTCTACATCTTTTGAGTTACCATCAAATTCTTGGTTTCAAGAGTTTGCATCAAGATCTGCTGCTGCTGAGGGTTCTACAAACACTTGCACAAATATCATTGTTTATCAAGAGCTGAAGAATCACCTAATGTCTCAAATCATTGGTGATATCAATGCTGGAGTTTCAACAAGAAGTCAATTGTCTAACTTCTGCTTCTATGCTCTCTTCATCACAGTCAGCTAGAGTATTATATTGCTTTAAGAGACAATGGATGGGTTGAAGCCATGCAGCTTGAGCTACTTCAGTTCAAGAAACAGCAAGTGTGGGAACTGGTTCCTCTACCCCCAGGTAAGTGTGCAATAGGCACTAAATGGGTGTTTAGGAATAAAACTGATGAAAATGGGCTTATTGTTAAGAACAAGGCTAGACTGGTTGTACAGGCGTTCTCACAAGAAGAAGGTATTGATTATGATGAAACCTTTGCCTTTGTAGCCAGACTAGAGGCAATTAGATTATTCTTAGCCTATGCTGCATTCCACCATCTCAAAGTTTTTCAAATGGATGTCAAAAGTGCATTTCTATATGGCAAAATAAAAGAAGAAGTTTATGTGTGTCAACCACCAGGTTTTGAGGACA